>VZRZ01001159.1:495721-514549 GCA_013398175.1 Climacteris rufus
ATAATTACTTAAAATTATATATATTTCTAAGAGTATAGTATTAATTTGATAACTGAGAGAATCTTATGGAGTGTAATCATTCTATAAATTAGCTGATGGGCTTCATCCTTTACTCTCTGGCCATAAAGTAACCATATTTCTGCATTGGATAAATAATTTTTAGTTTGTCAGGCTCTTGCAGTTCATCGTTTGAATTAGCAGACTGGCTATTAGCTCACAAAATACCACTTTTGCTCTGTATTCAAATAAATAGAAATTCTGAAAGGAGAGGATAAGGAACAGACAATGACAAATATAAATAATTATTAAACCACAGATATCCCTTAATGAATTAATATTCTTCTGAATTTATTTAAAGTATTCTTGCTTCAGATGACTGAAGAAGATGTATAGTTATTCTAGGAAGTTTCTGTTGATGGATAAAATAACATCTGGGTATTCCACTACAGTTCATTCTTCTGAAATAGCTTTGAGAAACAAATACATTTTTTAATTATGAAGAGTTTCATAAAGCAAGAAAGGTCTGTTTCTCTGCTTCTGTTTATGAAGCAGTCTTCTCATTCTTTAGGGCTTGCTATGTCACACTCATCCATTATAGTTAGTTTAGCTCTTTATATTAGCAATAATTACTAGTTTGAGTAAATGCTTTTCTTTTAGGTGCAAAAAGGAAGCTTAAAAACTGTCATTATTAGCTGATGAGTAATATCATTATGTTCTCCTAGAAAAATTAAGAACAGTTTCATATTTCATTGTCTTTGTTACTAAAAGCTGATCTGCTCCTTAATCTACAGGAACAGAGGCCAGCAGTTCCCCTGCAGGAAAAGCTGAGCTCCATCCATGCAATGGGATTTGTAAGGCTCACACAGCAACAAGCAATTATCCTGCAACAGGGGTCACCACCAGTGATAAGGATTCACACAGCCCAACAACCCCCATCTTTTAAAAGGGAGATAAGGAATAGTTCCAGGGAGCGGATTAGGAAGCCAGTCCGTTGGCTTTCATAAATTGAACAAGGGAAAAAGACTACAGTGTGTTCCACCTGTCTGCGTTATATAACTTGCTGATAGGTACCTGAATATGTGCACTGTACCTGGCCAGGACTTTAATGTGCACTACAAGCCTCGAGCCTTAGTTGTGGTGTCTTGGGACAGGGAGCTGCTTCATAGGAATTCGGATTTAAGAGTTACAGAATTCACATGAGAGAGCTGCTTGCTGGAAGATTATAAATGTGTTTTCATTTTTACTTTCCTTTTTCTATCCAAGCAAGTTGCCTAACCAGATGTGATTTTAGTGGTTGACATCTGCTGAGAAAATCAGTAGAGACTTGCCACTTTCAAATGACAGGTAACTGCATCAAGAACAGTGCCTAGGCCGATCTGAGCTGTCAGACCCAAAATTCACAAAGTGAATTGTTGAACTAAAACTGATGTACTTCTTAGGGATCTATCCAAAACAAAAAATTCTAAACTTTTCCTATTTTATCCTGTTAAATAGACTTGGGTTTGCATTGGAAAACACAACAAAGAGATTTCATAGGCATTTCCATGCTCTACAGGATTTATAACTTGGATTCTAAGATATGCATTACATAAACAGAACTGGAACATGTCTGTGGAAATGGACCTAAAACTTACCTTTGCAATCTGTTTTTCTAAACGTTGATCCACTGCCCTCCCTCCATGCTCTGAGTTTTAGCTGATGAATTCTACAAAGTGTCACAAGAAATCAAAGTATGCTGGATGATCAGAACAGAGCAAATAGATTTCAGCCATGAAGTCTTTTAAAAAATTTTACCCTAGAAATTCTGAGAGTGTCATAAAAGCCTAATCATTACATAGTATCGAAGAAAAACCCTGTAATCTGGAATGAAAAGAAGAACCAAAACCAAGTATTCAAATGTCATGGGTCAAGCCTTCTTAATCAATTGGTTTGATTTTTTATTGTTTTGGGTCTTTTTTTGCTTGAGGGGGTGTAAAAGAGAGGTTAGGTTTTAAAAGAGGCTTAAAATGATGTCTTTATGATTCCCTTTAGATTATGATTTTGGAGTCTTGAAGTCTTCTTCAATTAAATGTTCTTTCAGGATTATTTTCTGCAACCAACACGAAAACAAAATAAAAAGATAAAAGGAAAAACTCATGAGACTCTCAAATAATTGTTGTGTTTGGACATTAAATATTGTGTGATGCTTTACAAAGTAACAAAAGCTAATAATATTTTTATTTCTGTTCCAGGGAAACTACCATTACGGTTGTCTCTGATTGGATCACTCAGCTGTCCTGTTGACATTTTCACAATTAACCTCAAACTCCTGCAAAATCCATAGTGAAGATCATTCTCGATAAAATAGTACCATGACTGTCTCAGAGAGAGGTGGGCTATACATCCTGATATATAGTATCACTGATATTATTACAGCAACAACTAAATTTTTCAGCTTGCAGATATAAACCCAAGTCTTTGGGAAATACTCTACTGGGCCCATCAATTTTAAGAGTAAATATCTTATCTTTCTTCCTTTAGATTTCTGATGTTTAAAGTATTTTGGATGTGCAGTTCTCCAGAGAAGCTGTCTAGGAAGTGTGGAGTTTATTATGTTAGAAAGCAAGCAAGCTGTGACAATCTGATGAACATTCTCCTGGGTGCTCACTGTGTTCACTTGTCCAACTGGTTTCATGCACTGTTTAACAAGGCGTCAGCCAACCACAGCAAGACAGGAGGTACCTGAGAAACACTCACAAAGTCTCTGGTGCAAGAACTGAGATGTCCTGCTAGACATGACATCTTTATGAAAATAAAAAGGCAATTTTTAGTACAAAGAATCTGGTTCAGTACACTGTGACAGACATTCATATCCTCAACTCATCTAATTCAGTTTGACTCCATTAGAGTCAATGACATTACATCAATATACACCAACTGAGCATTTAACCCAGAAGGCTGAAATCATGACTAGTCACTTCAGAGACAATAATGGCAAATTCTGAGAATAGATTTGCTTTGCCATTCAAGCTTGAGTCTGCATTTAGATGTCCACTCTGACTAGTATGTCTTTTGTGATCAAATTATGCTTGCTAATAAGGACAGGACAGGGAGATGGCTACCATATTTTAAATTCCTTCTTTTTCACTTCTCAATAGAAACCTCTTTAAGTCAAGTGCCTACCTTCTGCCTCTTTACCTCAGATGCAAAATAGAAATAGCATGAAAAAAAAAATGATACAGGATTTTAAAAATCTTCCAGTCTTCAGGTTTAAGTGTGGTTTTTGGATAAAACACATCTGGCCTCCCCAAATCCAAGAAAACCAAATTTTAGGCAGTGGGGAAAGGAGCTAGCTACATGATAAGGTACTTAAGACACATTGACACAGCTTATATCTCTAGGAACTAATGGAAAATGATTACTGAAAGTTAAAGACAAAGATGGATATAAACATATATTCAGTTACCAACTGATGCTTTAAATGATTGTCCAAAGAGGGGGAAAATGAAATTAATACTGTAAACATCTATAACTGTACTGTATTTATGCAGTGTTCATGGAACAATATGGAATTGAGATGGTCAGACTCACACTAGCTGAAATTCAGTTGTATGGAAACAGGGATAAACAGCTTTTACGGGATTCTTGGTTGAGTGCTCTGTTAATTTAACAGCTGACTCTGGTTTTATTATAGTACATAACACACTCATTCACAAGTTTAAGCTCTCAAGGGATAAAGAAGGCATTCATAGCTGGCAAACTGTTTAAAGTAAGCCAGGATTATGTACTGAACTGGCAATTTTGGTGCATTCCTGCACTGTACACAGTGTGAAGTGGCTGCTCTAAGCACTCATTGAAGAGTGTGATCTAAGTGAAGTCCAGGACAGGAGGGAGTGACCTACATTTCTAGATCTGTGTCTCAGATAAAATCAAAACCAGGATACTCTGTCCATCAAGACACCTTGAAAGCCAACAGCTGATGGAACCTTCCTCAGAGAAGAAAGCCTCAGATAACTGAAAGACTCCAAAGCTGCTTATATCTTAGGAAAATATATATTTATGTCACAGAAGCATAAAGGTTGGAGGAGCCCTTAGAGATTATCTAGTTCAACCATCATCCCAGCAATGCGATAATCACCCTTAAACCATATAATATCCTGAAGTTCCACATTCAGACACCTCTTGAACACTTCCAGAGACAGTGACTCCACAACCTCCCTGAGCAACTTATTCCAGTGCCTGACCACTCTTTCAGTGATTTATTTTCTGCTATCTACCCTCAGCCTTGCCTGGTGCAATTTGAGGCCATTTTCCCTCATCCTTTCACTTGAGACATGACAGAAGAAGCTGACCCCCACCTCATCACAACCTTCTTTCAGGCAGTTGTAGAATGATAAGGTCCTCCTTGAGCCTCATTTTCTCCAGGCTAAACAAATCCAGACTAAACAATTCCCGTTGCCATGTTCCCAGACCATACATATGTATCACTTATGTATGTTACAACACCCAAAGAATAGAAGAAAAAATCTAAAGAGATGTTCATGTTTTCCTGTGTCCCACCAATTCAAGACTGTCAGAATAATTGATGGGTGCTGTGGAAGACAGCGTAGTATAGCTCAGACTCCATGCAAATGTTGAGTGCAATTAGACCCACTGCTTTTGAATCAGACAAAGAAATGGCCTAAAGTCACAGTGATTTTTTTTTTTTGTTATCAGATAAGGTAGTATGGAAGCTCTTCAGACCTTGGCTTGTGCTCCTATGCCCCCACTAGTTCCAATGTGGGCTTCTGGATATGATGGCTGACGTGAATAACTTTTCTCAGCAGACTAGGTAGTAGGAAAAAGCATCTTTCTTTTTCCCAAAAGTGTTAAGCAGGAGACTGGATAAAGCACCACTATGATCAAGGTTCTGCCCTATGATCAAGGTTACAAACGGCGTTCCTGCTTCTGTAGCACAATAAAGACACAAGCCTGTTACAGTCCATAGAAAGGGTGGCCACAGAAATTATCAGAGGACTGTAACACCTCTTCTATGAAGAAAGGCTGAGACAGTTTAAACTGTTTAACCTGAAGAGTAGAAGGCTCTGGGAAGACCACACTGCAGACTCTCAATATAAAAAGTGGGATTATTAGAAAGATGGAGAAAAACACTTTACCAGGGCCTGTAGTGACACCACAAGGGGTAACAGTTTTAGATTGAGATAATATTTCTACTGGATACAAGGAAGAATTTATTTTTTTTATTGTGAGAGTGGTGACTCACTGCAATAGGTTTCCCAAAGAGGTGGTAGATGCCCCACCAATGGAACTGTTCAAAGTCAAGTTGGATGGCACTTGAGCAATCAGATCCAGTTGAAGATGTCCCTGCTCGTTGCAGGGCTGTTGAACCTGATGATTTTTAAAGGTCCTTTCCAACTCAAATCATTACATAAATCCATGATTAGACTTTCTCACCTGTGCAAAATGCAGAATATGCAGAACTCTTTGCAATGAGGAAGAAACAGAATATTGTACACAAGACTATTCTGTACTCTTTCACAGGATGTAATTATAACATAATGTTCCTGCCTCAGTTCTCTCATTTCTGTGATTCTAATTTTATTTTCTGAGACAGAAATCAAGTAAACAAAGGCTGCTGCATATCCCATTGATCACTGATACATACATGTAACTGTATGCGTGTGCCAGTGCACTTTGGAAACAGAATTCCCTCTGAGGGATTTAACAGTGTGAATTTGAAGTGTGTCTATATACATAAATTTTATTAGCACTTACATGAATATGTTATCCAGTCTAGTTTTATTTTTTTCCTACCTTTATTTTGATTAAATGTATTGCTCCTCACATACTGAAATGAAATTTAAGTAAGGATCTGCATCCTAATTGTCATAATTATTGTACATTATGATAGCAGCTCATTCACACTAACAGTATTAGCTGGGTAGTAGGGTTTCTCTCCTCAGCTTCCCTACTTTAGGGGCTTACAGACATCAAACATTCAGAACCTGTCCTAGCAGATATTTAATAACCAAGGACTTGTTTCTGCTTCATAGGTCATTCTCTTTCCTTCAGATGAATATCAGTTCCAAGAAATACAGGATGAAAACTATATATATCAACATGAAACTGATTTTCCTTCTTTTGGTTTTGAAGGAGCTCTATATTTTTCTTTCTTTATCCTATTTTATGAGAGGAAGATTTATTTTCTTTTTCAGGCTGCAAGTAAAATAGATGTTAAGATGTTTTGCTGCATCACTCTGGAGGGGAAAGCAAGTAATGATTAATTCAAAGCATAATAGCAGTAGCTTATATTTCTGTACTGGCTTTCATCTTGAAGGATACCTATCCCAAAGCACTTTACAACCTAAATAAAGCAGGAATCATTAAAATTCTACATTTGCCATTCCACAGGGGTTATTATACTGTACCTTTAGTGTTATGTGTACAACAGTACCATGGTTACTGCAGCTACCTTGAGCAGAGAATAGTCAACTTCTAACGATAGCTTTATTTTTTTTCTGTGGGTGTTTAACAGGTCAATTTTCTATAGCTGAAATGTATCCCTGTGTCAGGTAGAATGCATTATGTATTCCATAGTATATAGAAACTCTAGTCAACAGCTTAGAGGATATTTGAAAAAAGCACCAGAACCACTGGAAAAACAATTTGAAGAAAATAGAAAATGATTGCCTGTGTTGGAACAAGACCACCATATCTGAAGTGACTACTCTCTTGTTTATGTAAAGTGATAACTCATCTTTCATACTGACAAGTGACCAAGGCTTTTGTTTTAAAAGTCATCCAACAAATGTCAATGACAAAAGCACAAATAGTCGTTTTTCTGCTTATTAAAATACTGACTAATCTGAATAACAAGCTACAGTAACCTTAATGAATCACACACACTCTTCATCACAAAGTTTTCTTTCCAAGCAGTGACAGGTCAACTCAGAATAGGATCTTATCTATTACCATACCACTGCCATCATAGCCCATCTGTCAAACTGGAACCATCATATGTTTTCCAGTAAAAGAAATAACTTTGATAATAAGAAAGAAATCTCTTAAACTTAGCTCAATAACTTGTCTGGGAAAAAACATTGGATCTTGTAAAGAAATGTTAAATGTATATTGACACGATGAACTGAATACAGGAATTTCAGGAGGAATACTTGCCCTGAAAAGAGGCCTTAAAAATGTCATAAAATGCATAGTGCTATCTTGAGAGAATGAAGAAAATTTTAAAAATCCACTGGCCTAAAGACTCAGAACTACTGGACCATCCTGAGATCACCATTTCTTTGTTTGTATTGTTTAAAAGTCAGTGTATAGTGCTGACCACCTTTTGCCACTCGTGAACAAGGAACAACAACCGTAAGACCTTTCTGAGCAAAGAGCTATTCATACTACGGGAACGGGAACACATGATGCAGCTTTCTTGACATCATCAAAATAATACTAATGCTTTTCCCCCATGATATATCATAATATAGGGACAGTCTATAATGTCACCTGATTTTCAGGTAATCTCACGATCCAGTAAGACAAATGACAAAGTGATCTGGAAAAGGTCAAAGGGTATAGTTTCATTTCCAACAAAAACCAAAACAAAATATAAACCAAAACAAAACCTAAACCAAAACAAAACCAAAAACGCAAACACACAATCAAACCAAACTTGGATGTTCCATCAGATCTCAATGGAATAAGAAGCAAGCATCTTATCAATATTCAACACCTTTACACTAAAAGACACTGAAAGGTAAAATTCAGAGGGCACTGACAAGCTTTACTAAACCAACATCGTTTCTAAGGGAGAGAAATACACCTACCAATCCAGAAATATGATACTAATGTCTCATGTGATTTAACTGATTCTAAGACTCTAAAGCTTCTGTTAATTCACTGAAAAAGTTAATACAAAATGTGTAGCACCTGGCTTTCTGATTAGTTTGAAACTGTATTAAGCCTGTGATATTCAGATTGTATTTGTTTAAGACAACTGAAATTAATCATCACCCTTTCATACACAACACAGTCTTATCTGTAAAGGTTATTATCCCTTGCCATTTAGCCTGGTTGAGACTCTTCTACAGTATTCATAATTTTAATTATTTTTTCTTTTGCATTGACACTATCTGAGTCTCTACGTGAAATTTTCATTTGCACAAACTAAGTTTTATACTCAGTTATATGTTTAAATAATGCTTTGCAACATGTGACATGTTTTGCCCAGATCTGACTGTAATTACCACTTTGTCATGCATTTCTAATAGGCAATTTTGGGGGAAAGATAAATCAGGGCTTCAGAAACATACAATACAAGTTAAACAAAACATTTTTTCTAAAAAAAAAGGACACTTGTAGAAGAGTAAAAATAACAATTAACCATCACGTTATTAATCATAACTACATTAATTAGCATTCCAACTAGAGCAAGAAAGAAATTAATATGGTCAATTAAGGTTTGTAACTAACATCTGGTTTGGTTCAGTTTGAAGTTTAAGCCCTAATTCTACCTGTGTTGTCAAATTCTAACACTCATCAACATGGTGAACAGCTCTGCTGATCAGCTATTTTAATCCTTGCTTGTTGTTTAATATTTTGGGAGGAGGTTATTTAATAAAGGACAACGATTTGCTAACAGATTTTGCAGTGATGGATTTTAAAAGAAAATCTGAATCAATACAGATTACTTCAAAACTATTCTTGAACTGAAATACCGCATCTTCCTGGGAGAAAAATGCTTTTGTTCACACCTTAACTTAGTGACAACAGCCCCAGAATTTGGAAAAAAAAAGTGTTTATTTGACTTTCTTGCATTGACTTCTTTGCATTGCCTCCAGTTTTCAGAAATCAGATTGCTGAGAACAAAGATTAACTCTCTTGGATGATCTGTGGTACCTCTGGTTTTAGACAGCTCAAAGTGAATAAATCTTTGCTATTTGTAAAGAAAACAAAAGATTAAAGTAAGCTGATTACTGTGGCTGCAAATGAGATCACTTTTGTTTCAGCAAATCCTTAAAGGAGCACAGATAAACCTTTGCCATATATATTCACTGCTGAAAAGTGAATATAACTAGTTACCTTGTTTATCTCATAGAGTAGTTGAAGCTACTGCTTAGCTATAGCAATTTGTCTGGAGAAACATGGTATGCACTAAGATTTAAAACATAATTCAGAATTTGAATAATGGAGCAAGCACTGACTCATCTCTCCTCTATAAACAACTCAAATGCATCTGAAAATTATGAGAATAAAAGGAAAACCTGCCATCCTTTAATGATGCTCCTCCTTGTCTAATTACTCCTTGATCCCTCAATCTGCAAAATTAGCACTGATACGGGTCATGCCTCCAAGCAAACATGTTACGCTCCATCAACTATTCTTCACAAGACTGTAGATATTTGAGTGCATACATCATGCTGGGCACCCCTCTGAGCCCTGTGAAATTGTACAGAAGTTTCTAATTTGTCTTCTCTGGATTTCATTAGGAAACAGGCTAGCTCACTTCCATGTTGTACTGTGAAGCACTTCACAATGTTGCTTCCTTTTGCATGAAGTGAAAGATACTTGTTTTCCGAGAACATTAAGTCAAGAACTTTCCTGAATTTCACATAACATTTCATTAAATTTTTAGACAGTTTACCATATCTTTCAGAAATCATCCCAGAAAGTTGTTCTCTTGTATTATCTGGACTAAATCCTGATCTGTTCAGCACTTCAAAACTGTGTGGTATGAAGAAGAGGGTAAAGGCAGGTTGCAAAATATACAATTATTTCTGATATGTCACATTCTACAGACAACTTTTACAAATGAATTTTCTAAACTTAGTGCTATGTGACTTTTCCCTTCTGAATATTGGCCATCTATGAAGGCAGGTAGAAGATTTGCCATTCTGGTTTTATTATTAGTTCCTTTCTACCACCAGGAGCATTGGCACTGTGAAACAGTTGTGCAAATGCAAAGGACACTTCCTTCCACTGCTGTCCCAGTGGTTTCTGAATGCCTCTGAGGTAGGGATCTGGACTTGCTCAGGTGCTCATCTGGCAAGTAGCTTTTACCTGCTACTGGGGAAAGCTGCCAAGCAAAAGGGGAAGGGAAGCTGCCAGCCCACCCATCATAGAGAAGCGCAGACAGAAAAGGTGCAACAGTGAAGGGGGATGTCATGTGTTTTCCCAGAATTTCTGTTTCCCACAAGTCATTCTTCTAGCTCCAGAAGACAAGCTGGGATGCTTCTCCACAGTGTATTCAAAATTCCAGAAGAGGCAAAGACTGCTCATTTTCATTTTGTAATCTTAATATTTAAAAGAGATCTCGACATTGGCCATGTTCCAGAGCTTTGAGGTCCAGAAGAGGCCAGGGAATATTGTTCTTAGAGTGCTTACAACGGTCCCACAGGTGATGAGAAATATTGGATTACATTGGGTGTAACAGTCTCTCATTGTAGCTGCAGACAATAAGAATTATGCCTATAGGAATGAATTATATTCATATATAAATTTAGGCAAAGAACTCACATGAGAATAAATACTGCTATTCCAGGTCAAATAAAGTCTTGCTTTTCATAAACCATTCAGAAAGATCACACATACACATTCATATAAGTTCATTTAATATTCCTGCAGATGCTCTACCTCTTTCTCAAGATCTATTAAAACAAGTCCATCCACAGATCTTAAAGAACTTTGGCAATTAACTAATTTCTGAGAAAATACATATATGCATATATATAGATATATGTAAATGCACATGTGTATGTGTGTGCAATATATATATGTGTATGTATGTATGTATATCCTGTATTAACAGTAAGGAATTTCAGAAATAATCAGATTAAGTTTGTGGAGGAGCCAGACACAAATATCCATTATTTCTGGCTGCTAGACTCATGTTCCCACTCATGGAAAATGCCTCATATTATTTAGGTCAGCATTTGAAAAATATATTATTTACCTCTGAGGTTATTACATCAAGTTAATGATACTCAATTGTGTTTGTAATGCACCTAAAGGGAATGGACATTCTGCTAACTAATTTGCTTTACTAATGATGAACAGACAAGACAATCACAAGAGATTTCATTCCCTCCTTGTATCACATAACTTCTCAAAGTGATGCATTTAACATCTTTCTTGGTTTAACAAGTGAATTCCCCCCCCCCCCTTAATATGGCAACAGAAAAGATTTCAGGCTTTTGAAACAGCTACCTGATTTGACTTCCCTAATGATTTTGAGATGAATACATTACAAATGCAACTTATTAAAACACACATACATTAATGGTAACCACTGTGTAAACTGCAAAGCAGCTATTATTACATAGTACAATTAAGTTCCTATCTAACTCATTTAGATCTCCCTCATTTTGCACACCAAGCATTTCTAGAAGTTAATTGGCACGAAAGACAGGGTAAACTATGCACAACAAATTGAGTGTGAAATAAAGTTAATTTAGATAAAATTCGTTGTGAAAACTGCTATCTCAGCAATATTTGCAAAGGGGAGAAGTCGTCAGCGCTACGTTACTGTTGTTGACTCTGTACACTGTGTCAGAGCTGAGATTTCATGCAGTATTGCATTTATTTAAGCCTAGTTTGAATGCAAGACTCTTTTGTCCTCATCAGATAAGAAACTATGGAAAATACTTAATGGAATGCTACTGACATCAATGAAAAATATTAATGAATCTTAGCTGTAGGAAGAGTTTTTATTTAATAGACAGTTTGTAGGAGTGATTTAGTCCTGTCAAACTCTGACAGCCTTCTGAAGTCACTGTTTAATTTTGTTATTTTCAGCCTATGTGTTTTCATTAACATAAAAGTAATTCACTAATGCTTTTCAATACATTTAAGTAATGACATAATTCCTCTAGAAGAGACACCCTGGACAACTGGGAAAGGGAGAAGAAAACAAGGAAAAAGTATGAGATTTTGGTTGACTTGGGAGTGGTGGTGGGTGAGAGGCTGGACATGTGTGGGCACTCTGAGCTTGCAGCCTAGAAATCCAATCATATCCTGGGCTACATCAAAAGAAGATTCTCCCCCTCTACTTTCCCCTTGTGAAACCCCATATGAAGTACTGAGTCAAGTTCTGAGGGTCCCCTGTTGCCCTGACTTCTGCAGTTCTGGATGTTATCATTCTTTTGTAACTAGTTTCTCAGACATGCTCTGTAAACATAGTCATGTTATTGTAACGGTATCTTTTTATTTACATTCCTTTCTCCTGCGCACAGAAGTTTGATAGACATTTCCCTTAACCAGTGTGATTGAGGGGAGGTCTTTGTTTCCTCCAATACACAGTGAATTATAAGACACATACATAGTAAAGACGTGCAAGGCTCGAGGCACTTGTGCCTTGAGGAACTTGTTCCTTGATCTCCAGAGGTTTCTGTCTCCTTCTTTCGTGTCGTTACTGTGACAGTCCCCAGCACAGGAAGGACATCAACCTGTTGGAGCCAGTTCAGAGGAGGGTAACGAAGATAATAAGAGGAACAGAACTCCTTTCTTATGAGGAAAGGCTGAGAGAAATTTTCAGACTGGAGAAGAGAAGGCTCCAGAGTGACCTTATTGCAGCCCTCCAGTACCTGAAGGAGACCTACAAGGAAGCTGAACAGGGATTTTTGTACAAGGGAATGTAGTGATAGTACAAGGGGTAATGGCTTCAGCCTGAAACAGGGTACATTTAGATTTGATATTAGGAGGAATTTTTTCACTGGGAGGGTGGTGAGAAACTGGAACAGGTTGCCCAGAGAAGCTGTGGATGTCCCATTCCTGGAAGTGTTCAAGGCCAGGTTGGATGGGACTTTGAGCAACATGGTCTAGAGGAAGGTACTCCTGCCCATGGCACAGGGGTTGGAACTAGATGATCTTTAAGGTCCCTTGCAACCCAAGCCATTTGATGATATATTGTTACAGAGCATTAAAACTCACTGCATAACAGCAAATGTATTTAAGCCTATTTTTTAAATATAAATATTAAAGTTTGCTTTCACGAAGAATAAAGGCAAGCAATGAAGCATTACATGCAACTAGATATTTAGATGGATTTCTTAACCATTAACTTTTAAATTTTTTTTTATTATATAGAAATCTGTTAGTGGTAGTACAATGTTATGGTTTAGCTCCTTACCTGAAATCTGTGTACATATTTCTGCACTTTGACTAATTAAATCTTGCCATATCTTTCATCTGCAATATTCATTATCGTGCCATTCTCACTAGCAAAATGAAGACAGGATTCCCAGGTTTTATTCCTGAAAAAAGAAACATCAGCAAAGGACTTGATTTCAAATAAAACAAGTCTTATAATACATGAAATGTTTGATATTGTCCTTCCAGAGGATTTGAAGATCTGCCTATTGGTAATGACAGTGGATAAGAAGATCAGAGAGATTAGTCTGAAATACCTTGTGTATATATTAGTCATGGAGAAAATTGTATTTTAAAGTGCTGGACTGCCAAAGTTAAACGTGCATACATTGTGTAGCTCACCACTACAGAGTATCTTCTACATATGAACAGTTTACTATATATATATGTATATATACATATATATAGTGCAATTCATAAGGCAGAGAAATACTTGAAGATAAATTAGTGAAAGTAATGTTTGTATGTGCTATAGAGAAATGAAACACATGCATAGTATATGCTACTTTGTATGTTTATTATACAGAAATTTATGGCCCAGATTAGCTGGTATGGTTTGTTTTGTGGTCCTTTTTCAAACTTGGTAATTGATCTTGAGTGACATGCAATTTTTTTTTAAATGTTTATGTTGATTGAGATGGCCTTTCTCAGAATTGCCTATCTGATGGGGAAAATCATCTTTCCTTCCATATGGAACTTGTTCCATGTCACTTTTCCCAGCTGGTTGGAGTTCAACACGAATCATGGTCTAATAAAGATGTAGACCCTGTGAGATGCTAAGCACTTTGAGAACAGAACCAGAGACCTACATGAAAAAGTAGTATCAAAATCTGTCTAAAGCGTCCCTATAAATCTATTGTTATTTGAGCATATAATACTACCAATGCGCAAACTACTGCTTGCAGATTTGCAGCTGGTAATCAGGCAGAAGTTATTTGGATTGCTTTGGTTGCCAGAATCAGTTTATATGTCTGTATACAAGACCTTTTTAGGTAGGTCATAAAACTCTGAAGGAATTCAGGCTGTAGTTGGTAGAAATTAAATTCCTCTCATCCATCACTGAAAGATTGTTTATCAAGATGCTGCGGATGAATTAGTGTAATCCTTATCTCTTAATATAGCCTGGCTTGATACCTTTACTGGAATTGGTTCTCAGAATTAATCAGCTTAGAAAATGTTAGGAAAGGGAAATGACAGCTATTCATTTGCAATTTCAAAAAAACCCCAAAACTTGCCTATCTAATGAAAAAAGAGGAAGAGTTACTTTCTACAAGTACAATCTTGTGATTTTTATCTGTACTGCATACATCAAAGGTCACCTATTTAAATACCATGCAAAGGTATATGAACTCTGACTGTTTGTTAGGTTGCTTATATTTTTGTGGGCAGCATCCTTCTTAAATGGGGGGTAGATGTACAGGGTTTGGCCTATATCATGTAGCAAACTCTTTTGAAACAGGGATATTCTCTTTTGTAGAGAAGTGGTCTATCCAGGAAGATATTAACTTAAAATGTTAGGCTTCCATTTAACTGTAAGACAAACTACAAAGTAGCAGCATCTGTTTTTCAGTTAGGTTTTAAACTATGCCCTATGTCATCTGCAGGAGATACAGGTTTGTGTGTCATATTCTTAGGTACTGTCAAAAGATTTTACTAATGTGCTTTGGAAAAGATTATTTTCCCATTCAGCAGTGTGCTAGGATGTCAGGAACACCCACGTCAAACTCTTCACTGGGGTAAGGAAAAATCCTGTAAATAGTTGTTTACAAAACTTTCCTTTTTAGGCTCTCTTCTAAATCTGTGCATCCAGTTCACATCCTTGGAAATGTCCTAGTATTTTTCATTAGCTTGCTACTCATAATTTTCAGATGAACTCAAGTGTGCCATTTCTTTGGTATTCCTATTGTGTGCTGGGTGAAAGTTGCCTGCAGAAATACCTCTCTATTAGGGCAGACCTAAAGAAAGTTTTAAAGTCTTGCTTACATCAATCACCAGAAGCAGGTTTTGAAAAACTTTGACCATGGCTTAGTTTGTCCAATGGGTGTGAGAACTAGGATTTCATTAAAAACATCTGTAAGGAATCATTACCAGGACGTAATCAGATATATTTTGGAGGAAATATTCGAGGAGTGACAGTCACTTTGGACAAACCTGGAAAGAACCAGATTAGGTTGTCACATTTTCCCCTGGATACTTTCAGGTGGGCAACTGAATTTCCTCCACCGTTGCTACTTGTGATGTGTCATTCAGATAGTGGGAGCAGAGGATGAGAGTGCAAAATTTATCTGACCAGGGATGCAAAC
This sequence comes from Climacteris rufus, assembly GCA_013398175.1. NCBI lineage: Eukaryota > Metazoa > Chordata > Aves > Passeriformes > Climacteridae > Climacteris > Climacteris rufus. The sequence goes on from VZRZ01001159.1 coordinate 511,156, forward strand.
AAAGATTTGGGAACATATACTTTCTTGCCAATTTGCTGGGTAAATATTTTTACAGGACCTCTTAGTTACTTTTGTTTCAATTTAATATTTTAAATTCCAACTCACCTTCTTGGAGAAGAAAAGAACAGATCTCTTAATTGTTTCTTTGTAGTTCTCAAGCTCATATAGTCTCTACTTCATTCTTATCTTCTGATTAAGAGTAGGAACATTCAAGCTTTTCCTTTGTTCTTGTATTTTTAAGGGAAGAATGACCCCTATCTTATGACGATATTGAATTTTTTTCCTAGTGGAATAGAGTGTTGTCCCAGAAGAAACCAATTTCTTGAGAAAATGCAATTAACCTGTTTTAGAACCAAACATATCCTAACATTATTTGGGATTCAGATAAAGAATGTTGATGGTACTTTGCAGTGATGTTTTCCATTGCAGTATTTTAAATGACTGTGAACTTGAGGTTTTCCTACTGCTCCTACCCTCACTGTGGCTGAAAAAGAACTATGGGAAACCATGTTGTCACTCTCCTAGAGGAATGAATGTAACACATTAGTAGCTCTCTTCAATTAATACTTTTCTGGATGTACTGCACTTCTGTTCTCTTTGACCAGATGCTGTGTTAGTGTTGCCAGCCTTGCATAGAGGGGCCATATGCAGCTGCAGCATTCATATCACACAGAGCCTTATATAGGGAATCTAACAAACTTTGTTAGTTCAGAGTCTGCAGTTGGGATTAGAAACTGATAATTAAGTGAAACACAGCATAAAGGAGAGATTGATTCAGGATATTACACAAAACCAGTGATGTATAAAGGTAAAAAGATGTGCAAAGGAGAGGTTTGTTACAGTGAATCTGAATGCAACCATTAAAAAAGGCTTTCCAAACAATTTTTTCTTCTCAGGATATGTAGGTAAGTAGTTATCCTGCTGTCCTGACTTTTTCAGCATACTCCTGTTACACCAATTTCATGGTGACATCAGACAAGACTCCTGTTAAAAAAATTTTATGAGGGTATCAAAGAAGTTATGAAGCATAGAGGATGTTATAATAATTAGAGGAAATTTAAGGCAATGAAGTCCAGGAAATTATACAAAACCCTCCATTTGTAGTTAATTATCTCAATACAGGCTCCACAACTGTCTTGCAGGAAATGAGTGCTTGCTTGAAGAGCTTTACCCAGTTTTGTCCAAGCAAATGAACAAGAGCAACAAGGACAACAAAAGGGATTGAAGCAATGCCAATGACATAAGCATTTATCCCTCCTTGCCTTGGCTTTTGTTCTATCTGAGACTGAACAGGTTAAAACCAAAATTATTGCTTTCTTGAGAACACAAGAACTTTTATCGGTCCAGTATATCCTGTGTATTCACTGTCCATGTGAATGTTCATAGACCTTATGTTACGAGGAAATAATATCCTTTTCTCTTTGCAGTTATTGTTCTTGAGAGTGGGCAGCAGACTAAATATGTGACCCCATGTTTTAAAGGCACTTTGTTCCACATTTAGCAATAACTTTTATGATTACTACAGCAGAGTAGAAAAAAAATCTTTGAAGACTTCAGAACTTTATTTTAATAAGCTTAATGATTAATGTTGCTGTGTTAGTATGATTATCCACCTACAAATAGCTACAGTCCAGAAGCTAATGAATTCTTTGGTACTGGGCAATGGTCTTTCAGGTTATATGTGGGCTACTGCAGCATACATCAAGACAAAGCACCAGCGAGGAGTCATTTTCATACAAACATTTTCTAGCCTTTGAATTCTCCTCCCCCTGTCTTCTCCTCTCTAAAACAAACAAACAAACAAACAAATAAATAATTCCAGGCAAACTGAGTGGACAAACTGCAAATTGCAGCTGCTGAGACACTAGCAGTCCTTCACGTCCTCCTTTACCTGCCCATTCTCAAAAAGCTAAGTGTGGAACAATCTCCTTGGCCATCAGGGACCTCACTAGGAGGGGGAGCACCATGTCTGCATCAACACTGGCTATAGTAGCAGCTTGTGGGTTGTGCAAATTGCAGAACAGCAGGTTTCAGAAAAGCCCATCAGTCACCAAGGAGGCCAATATGAAGTAGGTAGAGGGCCTGAATTTGTCTCTAATAAATTGGAGAGCCACGAGCCAACTAGGGCCAGCAGTGCAAATGTGAGCCAGCCCAGAGGACTGAGAATAAGCACAGCTACCAAATAGCACAGCTGGTAACAGCTGCAAGACAGCCTGCCTGAATGACTTGTCAAGATCAGCTCCTCAGAACTCTTACTGCTGTCTTAGGCTAGTATAACTTTAAGTCAGACCTTTTCAGTCTGATTGCATTAGTAATCACTGTGCTTTCAGAGATTTTGACTTATCCTGCAGTATGTTTACTCCAAGACACAGAAACAGAAGAGAAGGAAACAAAAATTATCTGGGCTCAAATACCTTCAGTTTCCTTCTCTGTTTTTAACAGTGCATCTGCATGGAGTTCAGCTCATGGAAATTGGAAGGGAAAGGAGCTCTGGAGGCAGTAGGACATCTAATTTATCGCTCTTCCTGTACAACCATTTATTATCACATTCTTCCTATTGTTTTAATCAGTCCAAGTTACAGGTTTTCTAGTACTTCTTATGGGACATTCTTCTACAGGTTTATACAACTGGTGTGACAAGGCTTTTGACAAAGACTATATTTTTCTTGTCTGAATTTCAGTGTATTATCTATATTCTCTTATTTTTCATTATGCTTATTATGGTTCCACTTCTGTGTTAACAATTTGGCTCTTAACATTGCCCACAGTGTTTTCTTTGTGTATGGTTACAGACCATTGCTTTCTTCACCATGTTGGCTCTTACAACTCTTCCTTAACTCCTTTACTCTGCCTACATTTATAGCATAAAATGTACTAAAATTGAACACAGTGTTGGAGCTGCAGGAAATAGGTTTTACTGCAGAGAGAGAACAGCTTTCCATGAGCTGTGGCATGGTTCACTATCTCTCAGTTTGTTTCCCTCTCTTTCTCTAATTATGCATGTCATGTTTACAGTCCACTGTGAGATATGTGTATATTATAAAAACCAGATCATTCTAAAATTATTTCCCCAGTCACAAGTGTGAGATCACATTACTAACAGAAAAGGTTTTATATTTATATATATTTTTAGCTGTTCTCCAAAAACATTTTGCAGTAATCATTTTCCATTCCAAATTACCCTGCTAATTGACTAGTTCATTTCTTCTTTCATGGGAGAGTTTATTTTGCCTTTGATACCTTAGGTTTAACCCTTATATTTTTCAAGTCCTGCATTGCCTGGTGTGTGTGCTTTGTATCTCGTTGGTTGCTGTTCTCTATAGACAGACACTAGCAGTCTGTACTCACCAAGGCCACTTGGGCTGCCCAGACCCGAGCTTCTAAAGGGGGGGGG
>VZRZ01001159.1:524564-605818 GCA_013398175.1 Climacteris rufus
TGCAGGAACCTCCTCCTCCATTGCTTCTCTTCTTTGGCAGACTGGCATCATTTGCTGGCTTTCATATCTGATGTTTCATTTATTTTCCCTAGTTATTTGCTGTACTCCTTCTCCCCTGCCTAATCTACTAACTACATGACTACAGGGTTACATGGCGCGCGCGTGCGTACTACAGAGATTGCTTCTTAAATGTACTGTCGCAGAGGCGTTTCTGTCCTTCCTAATTGGCCCAACTGTGGAAAACAGCACATCAATCTTCCAGGAGCCATCAGAGATAGGCCCTGACTGGACAGCTGTGGGAGCTTCTGGAAGCTCCTTACAGGAGCCATCTTTTGGCCCCTACCACACCCAAAAAGCTAGACCCCCCAAACTTCTCAAACCACGACATTAACAGAAATGCTAAGATGGAGGCAATAAGTATTTGATATGTCACATTTGCTCTTCATTCACGTCTTACTGTTTTTATGTCTAGCCCTGCATTTAGTACTGGGCTCAACTCTTTCTGGGAGCCACAAACACCATGTTTGTTTTGGGACACTCACAGGAGACTTTCCAAAACACAAGGGGTAGCACTTCCAGGTTTAAGTTACTGTTTAACTTTTCATTCAAGTCCATATTGGCTAGAAATTTCTATCATATGATGGCTGTAGTCTACTATATAAATGCATGTGATTTTCTAATTCTTACCCACACTGAAAATGTATTCACCTGATTAAAACCCTTGTCTGGCTCCTATCAGCATGCCCGCTAATATCCTAGCAAAGTCATGAAAGAATGCAAAGGCTGCAATAATTTCTTTAGGACAGGGTTGCATTAGAGGCATATTAGTGTTAGAAAGCTGGTACTGCCACTATTTGTCTTATGAATAAAGGATTTTCATCTCTGTGGCCAACAGCACAAAGCCTTTCAGAAGTCATAAATTCACTAAGAATATAATTGAAAATCTCTAAAATGGATCTCTATAGGTAGTGTCAAATTGCGCAGTCCAAATGCACAGCTCCCCAGCCCTCCCTAAACTGATTCTTTTTAACTTGTGCTCACCTGTGGTAACTGCAATCACTTCCATTTCTCAAACAGCAAGAAATGTATTTCTACCATTGTTATAAGGCTCCATAAGGAAGTTACAGATGAAACCATGCCACAGGATTGTCAAATCAAGCCTTACAGGTTAGTCTGCAACAACAAAACCACAGGGACTCTGCAGATGTTGTGCAGGAGGTAAGGCTGTGTCCTGGGCTTGAACAAGTGCATTAAATGCCTCAAGGAAGCAGAGGGGCCATGGCAAAGACTTGACTGCAGGAAATGCAAAATGCAGGTGTACGCTTCCATTCTCTGCCAGAAAATGAGTTTACATTAATAATCATGGGACTTGCCATGCAGATGGACTGGACCCTTTTCCTCATTGACAGGTTACCATCATTCAGTACTGATGAATACCGAATCTCTGTCTTAAAGGAAGAAAGACCAGCACATCTCTTTCAGTATCACAGAGGACACGAACTACAAATAGGGTCCCAGGCCTCTGCACTCACCTGGACTCTGGGTCAACCTGTGTGTTGTTGTTTAGTCTCTTTCAGCATAGGGGAAACACAGTATAAAAACTACATATGTTTTTCTATAGTCACACAAGAAACAAAGCCAAGGCTGAATTCAAGACCACAGCTTGGTTCTAGAATAAGAGGGCAATACCACCACTTTGTGCAAAAAGAAGTTAATTGGATAATTGGAAAATACAAAGTGAGATAGCCCCTGAGGTCTCTTCACATGGTGCTGAGTTTATTCCAAGTTTCTGTGGTATTTGTATTAGCACCACTGGTTTATTAATGTTTCAGTGACCATGGGATACAGTCGATAGCTGTAGAGTTCTGGATAGACAAGTGCCTTGGAACAAATGCAATTTCTAGGCAAGAAACTGTTTCCCTCAAAACCAAAAGAATCTAAAATATTCTGGGATGGAAATCCCTGATACCTCCCATACAGTTCAGACAATTGTTCCTAGTGGAACAGTTCCTGACTCCTGCTGGTAATTGTCTTGTGCTCCAAAGCTCAACAGCTCTTGCAAACTGAATTCTACCTTATGTAATTGCAGCAGCTGTTTATATTTCATACAGGGCTTTTTCTTCAGAACAGATTCAAAGAGTTTTGCTGCAATGTGCAGACAGGCTTATACTGTAATAGGTACTCATACAATAATAGTGAATATCACCCTTTTTATTTTATTATAGCTAAGTTTATAGACACTAAAGTACATATTTCAGCTCACGGATATGGCTAAGCTAACAGCAAAACTTGAGTAATGAGGCAGAAACAAAGAGAAAGGCCTTGAAATGCGCAAGCAGCAATGAGGTTTTCAGGCTCACTTGCCCTTGAGAGGATATTCTGTAGGTTATAAATCAAAGCAATTTTAAAATATGCTAAATGGAGAAGCATATTTTGATTAGGTAAACTAAAAGAAAGATGTCTCTAATTCGGCCACTTAAGTGGTCAGTGGTAAGAGAGACTAGAAAGATTCTGAAAACAGCCACATTAAAATTATAAAAATCAATACAATATTTCACAAGGATTCTATGCAGTATGTGCAAAATTAGAATTATGATGCATAAATCTGTACATGTCAGCTCAGCTGTGACCTTTGGAATATGCAGCACAGATTTGAAGACACATTTGTGATGCTGGTTAAATCTGAAAGGCACTGAAAAGTCACAGGAGATATGCATACACTGAGGGGGAAAAAGGCTACTGTGAAAAACTCCAAAAACTACTATTAGCTGTATAAATGAAGAACAGCTGCCATGACAACCCAATTCATGGAAATGGCAAGAGATAAATACTAATATAATCAAGGTGCCTCAGTAACACTTTATTGACATGAAGAGAGAAGTGTCCTGAGAGGTCAGAGTAGCTTATGTAGTTCACACCTGCACCTCAGGCAGACACCTCCTGAACCTCAGCTGGTGTAAATCAGCATGGACTAATTGGACTGAGGTTAGCCACACTGATTTTAACATCTGCTGGGAATTTTGCCTTCTTCTTTGTTCTGTAAGGCTAAATAAGGGGCTTTATTACTTTACGTGTACTTATTCTGTCTGGTTCTTATTCTCTAGGGATGACATATAACTTATTTTACCACCACAGTGTATTTTTTATGAGTTAATAAGCCCAGACTAAAGTTGAAGTGCGCAGCTGGTTTAAAAGGAAAACCAGTGGATGGTTATTCTATGGGAATTAACTATCTAAAATATTTGGAAATAATCTTTTATGTAAAAGGAATGTCTCAAATACAATCTTTTTAAAATAGAGCTATTTGAGTTTTGCATCATTTTGAGACAGCTTTATGTAACTTGGAACTCACTAATAATTAAATTCTCTTGAAGTCAATGCCTTTATTTTTCAAAAATATGTATTTTTAAACCCTGGAAATTTTAAGATTTTTGTGCTCTTCATGTTCAGATGAAAACAAAACAAAAACCCCAAACATACACCAAAACAAAAAACCAAAAACACCCAAGCATGTAATTTCCAAAATCAAATCATTTTGATCCTTTTGTCATAAAGATAGCTTTATGACATCAGGCACCCCCACCAATAAGAAAATAAGAAAATAAGACAATAAGAAAATATTTTTAATTAATTAAGGCACCAATTAATTGAGTAGGTGAATTGAAATTCCATATACATTTTAAAAACTAATATGTGAAACTATTATATTTTTTCTTAACAATGACCATCAGTGAGTACTCTAACTGCTTTTCCCTACATTCATATTTTACCTAGCCAACTATTTCCTAGAAGCTGAACATCTAATTTCAAAATAAGTACTTTGATATTTTGAAGTTATTTCTGCAGGTTTTTTTCTTGTTTGGCCATGAGTTTTGACCATGGGTTTGTGTCTTGTGTGATAAAACATTTAAGCTTTAAAGGTACTCAGTTGTGCAAGGTTTGAAGTAAACCACACTGTGGATTGAAAGGTTCCCATTTCCTGACAGATGGTCTTCTTCATCCTACAAGAAAATGAAACCTGCATTCTTTATTCATGTAGAATATCAGGCAACTTCCTATTGTCGTTGAAATAACCTTCCACTTTGAAAAAACAGCATAAAGTCATGCAGTGTATTTCACCAACACTGTCACACTTTTATGACTAGACCCTTAAAAACACAATGGCATCAGAACTGTCTTTCTACTTCTGAATATATTTATACTTCATTCAAAAGTAACCTTTCAAAGGTGTGCCTATTAACAGGATTTTTTTTTTATTATTTCTTTCAACAAGATGTCTCTGAAGTTCAGGCAAGAGCTGAGATGATACCAAAAACATTTTTTCAATGAATATTTGTTTCAGCAGCTACATGAATTAATGAAATACTCTTTTGAATGCTTTGGATGATTATTTTTTGCAAGCATTCATGTCCTGAGTTTTATGAACACCTGCTCTCAAGTTATTTTTAAACCAACATCAATAAATATGCATTAAGGATGGTTTTTTTCACAATGTGATTTTAAGAAGCTATGGCCACATTGGCTTAGTCCTTCAGCTATCTAAGAGACAAAGTGAGCTTTTAAAAGCTCTTGTCACTACTGAAACAAAAGATTGGTGATTCATTACCTGTTAAGTCCCTTGGCATTGTCACGAGTAAAGAGAGAGTAAATAATTCCATATGGAAGAGGGCAAGGGCTGATGAGAGGCACATCCAGAACACACAGAATTTACAAGTGACTGAAAGACAGTTCCTCTTGGTATGCAATCTGTTCAGTCTGTGCATCTCACCCGATTTAGTTTCTCTGGCTATTTCTTGATCAGTAAAAAAAATGGTGACTCTAAGAATTATAGTAAGAGAGAAACATTCAACCTCTTCTCTCCATGGGTTACACATGCAAAGACTTTTTAGAGTCTGGAAGTAAACAGCTATACTCCTACTCAACAGGCAGAATGTTGAATATTATACCTTCTGGATCAAATGCTCATTGCCAGGAACAGGGTTCCAGAAGAGAAGATCAATACTGTCATCTGTTAGGCACCTACTATCTCCTTAAGCATCTAAGATCCAGTGAGGCAATACGCTTGCCAACCTAATTGTTAAATTTATTGTGTTTCATTAATGTCTTTCTATCAATCATATTGAGCCTAATCCAACTCTGTATGAACTCTCTGAAAAATTATCATTAACTTCAGGGGAATTTGGATCAGGAAGCAATAGAGATGCCAGCTGATGAAATAGGTGTAGAAAATGCAATCATCTCTTAAAAGAAATCATATGCTATCTCAAAAGTGATAAAATATCGTTTAATTTCTGTTGGCATTCCTACTCACTTCTGCACCTGCAGAGACAATATTCTTAGGGTTGAATGATATTTAGAATGAAGACAAAAGCAGAATGTTGACAGGTAAAGTAATTTGGCTCTTATACTGACTACATAAATTTGGGTGGCCACTGCTGTGAATTAGATGAATGACAGCTGGAAAAAAATCAGATCTCTGGTAATAAAAAAACCAGTTGATATGAAAAGATAGCCCTAAAAAGCACAAATATTGAAAAGTTTGATTACCTTTCTACAGTTGCCTAGTGAGTACTGTTTTTTAAGTGCCATCCTTAAAAAGAACAATCTAACATTGCACAGGGAGCATGTGACAACTGTTCTTTTTCTTAAGTGTCTATGGATCACATTTGCCACTCAAAAAAAAAAAAGGAGATCTAACGACATGACACTGACTGGCTATTAATCAAGTAATGGTGAGAGACTGGAACATTAAAAAAAAGAAATACACAAAACAGCTAAACTAAATTAGTAAAATAGACAATGGAAAGAGTCTTCAAAGGAAGCTTTTGCCCTGAAGGAGATCTGACAAATAAGAATTACTTTCATTAGCCTTCAGGTTTTAACTTATGGAAAAAACCACAGAGCAAGGTAAAATTTTCCTGAGTTGAAGTACACACCTATGTTTTCTGCTTTAACCTCTACTTTTTTCAGTGCCCGATATGGCTCAGAAGTTTGGTTGAAGAGGGGGGAGTGAACGGTGTGCAAATGTGCTCAGTAAAGGTTTTACAGTTGAGCCTGTTTTCCCCAAATGGCATCACCTAAATTGAAGGAAGTCAGCACAGAGTTGCCAGTGGGTTCCATGGTACTGGCAGCACTGCTGCACACACTTATCCATAGCACAAAAGTCATCCTCTTGAAAAGTACATACTAAATTCATATATTGCCATATAGATGTAGACTACATAGTTATACGTGTAGCTGTGTGTATAAGTATAGATATAGATTATATAGACACACAGCAACGTAAAATAAAAATATTTCATCAGAACTTTTTACATCTGTAGATTTGGAAGGAAGAAATATTTTTTATAATGGCAATATATTTTATTTTAACCTCCTAAGAACTCTATCTATTAAAAAAATATTTTAATTCAGTCACTTTGACTGTTTGTATTTTTTCTAATTGTATTGTGTAAAGACAGGCAAAAGTAAAAGTAGCTAATTAAATGTGTCAGGAAGGTCTTTTCAGCATTTCCAGAATAACGTTTTCTTCTAACTTCTCTTGCAATTTTAAAATGTTGATTTTTTTTTTTCCAGTGTGAGATGAAGGAAAAAAATCACAATTTACAGGAACAAAGCCATAGAGTTCCAATTAGTATTGAAAATGCATTTAATATTGCTACTTATTTGCCTCACAAGATTGATGGGAGATTTTTTTAGATTAGGTTTCTCAAGCTCTGAAAACTGCTTAAGGTACTCCTTTTTATGAAGAGCAAGTGTTATTACCACATTGACTCCCAAAGCTGCCGCAGAGTCAACTCCCATTCCAACAGAGGCAATTTGTGGTCCTCATCTACACAACTAACTTGCATACTCAGTTCTCCCCTTCAGGGAGTATTTTCTATAATTGTGTGGCTTTACTTATTTATTTTCTAGTAAAAGGTAAACCATATCTGTGCAATAAGCAGTAAGAATCACATTTTGAAAAAATCTGGGTTGTTCAGGCTTTTCTTCATTCCTTCGGAATGAAATACCTGCACTACTACCTATTGAGCTTTCATCTCAGGGGAGAACCAAATGTTACACTTTAATTTACTTCAGTATGTGAAGAGTAAAGGTGTGTTTTGTTAGGAATACACGAAGGGAATTGATAAGCCAGCCTTATCCAGTAGCAAAGAACAAGATCAGGTCTTGTGATTCTGCCTCCCTGCATGGCTGCCTAAGTTAAGAGTTTCTATAAGGATATAATACCATGTTGATCATTCTGTCTTTGTAATAAGCAACAGTTAGCTTGTGTCTAAGACAGGGTTACTTTGACAAATTTCTGTTTTGAATGAGAAGGAAAATAGAACATGTATGGATTTTTAAGATGTGCTGTATCATATATATATATATATATATATATATATGGGTTAGTAAATGTACTACAGATGAAAATATAGTATTTAAAAGCAGAAAGGCAAATAAGTTTGGCTTTNAGTAAATGTACTACAGATGAAAATATAGTATTTAAAAGCAGAAAGGCAAATAAGTTTGGCTTTTGCTTCTGATTTTTAAGGCCCACATGCGATCCTGCTTGCATACCTCACTTTGGGCTCACACTGATTTTTCTACATTCCAAACTCCTGCTTGTGCCATCTTCCTCTCTTAATCACAAATTTTCATTAAGATTACCACAGGGCAGATTCAAAAAATAAAACCATACCTCTTCCAATTAACTAGAACACGAGATTTTCTAAGTACCTAACTGTGTTGGAGTTGAATTGTTTGCATCTTCAAGCATTCCATTCTAAGATTTTGCTAAAAATGTCCACTCATAACATTCCAAAACATGGATCTGCACTTTTAAGTGCAGCATTTTTAAGTCTGCATAATCTGTTCAGCATTTTTAAGTCTGCATAATTAGTTTCCAAGCATTCTATAGCATATCTGGTCATTTCATTTGAGAACGGCTAACCAGAAGCACTGCAGCAAAATTTATTTCAGTGCTACTTTTCATTTTTTGACCCATTTTTAAGGAATCTTTTTTTGAAGGAGGGTCATTTGTTCATTTCATTTATCTGGAAACATTAATTATTTCATAACAGGAGTAGTTTTTATCAGAAGTGTTCTGGTTTCCTACTCTGCTTTATTGCCTATGCCAATGTTCACCTTTTTTTTTTCCTCTGGGGCACTGAGCATACTGACTCCCCACAGAGAATCAAGAATAGGCAGAGAACATTTGCTCCTGAAAAGTCATTTGTCCTATACATTTTCAAGGATCTGAAATAAGTTAATAAAATTATATACAAAGAGAATATATTGTATATCAGAATGCAACTGGGAACCTAATATCCATTAACATTGATCCAGGTATTTATAAACTTGTGTATACAAAGGTCAGCTCTTTTCTCAGTGTTGTTCAAAACACTTTTCAGAGGAAAAGTAAAAAGTGAATAAGGAAAAAAATAACACATTCTTTCTTACAAAAAGCTACTATTTGGACTGACATTTAAAGTAAGATTTGAAAGGTGCCTACAGACTCCAGAGTGTGAGATGATTAGACAAATAGATCACATCTACAGGGATAGGCTAAGAGAACTGGGATTATTCAGCCTGGAAAAGAGAAGGCTTTGGGATGACCTAGCAGCAGTCTTCAAGTACTTGAAGGGAGCCTTCAAGAAAACTGAAGAGAGACTATTTACAAAAGCATGTAGTGACAGAACAAGGGGGAATGGTTTCAAACTGAAAGAGGGTAGGTTTAGGTCAGATATCAGGAAGAAATCCTTTACTGTGGGCATGGGGAGGCACTGGAATGGGTTACTCGGAGATGTTGTAGATGCCCCATCCCTGGAAGTGTTCCAGGCCAGGTTGAACAGGCCTCAGAGCAACCTGGTGTAGTGAAAGATGTCCCTGCCCACAGCAGGGAGATTAGAATTAGATGATATTTAAGGTCTCTTCTAACACAAACCTTTCTGTGATTCTATGATTAGATCATCATTCCTTGTAAAACATGCTATGTGAGCCATTTTAGTTGCTAAAATGATACAGAGAAAATCTTGTGTGTGGAATTTCAAACACCTTCAATGACAATCCTTTTAGCACTCTTTTCAGGACCACACACAAATGATGAAAAGGTTATTCTTTCTCAGTATGTTGTCAAAAGATGATATAAAAGCTGATCATCGTGTTCCACACAGTCCAATAGCTCTTCAAGTGCCTCAGGGATAAGAGATAGGTTAGAGAAAATATCTATTTGATCTCTTTTTATCTATTTCAAAATAGTAGGACATTGTACATATAAGTGGATGAAAAACAAGTGTATGCAATACAACTGCTGCAACATTTGTGGGTTCAGTGTTTGTAATTACTGGACAATAGCACATTGTCTTTCAAATTACACAGCAAAGACAACAACAGCAATGATAATAAGTGACTCAGGCAGCCAGGTAATTATCTCTGTATATAGGATTAGAGGGTATGAGAGGAAAGAGTCCCATTAATGCTTTTGCTTATATTGAATTTCAAATACCAGTGCACTGAGAAAAATTGAAGGCCTTCATCTTATGTCTTGGGTGTTTCCTGGGGAAGTTCTGAGAATTTCCTACTTGATGTGGTTAGTTTAGGGGCTGAGTGTGGCTAAACACCTGGCAGACACAGTCAAAACTGAGCTTTTCTACAATTCACTGTAACAAAGCCATGGGCTACATATTAAAAAAAAAATAGCACTTTATAGAGAGACATTGGCTGAAAGGATGGAGGTAATGGGCCCCAAAAGATTTAAGGAGAATGGGAATGAAAAGAAACAAAGATTTCTTCTGACAGGTTATACTTCAAAATAAGCTTTCTTCAAGACAAAGTTCTTGGAGTAGTTTTAAGAAATTAAAGAACCCATCTTAGAGAAAAGTCACAAGGGTTTACACAATTTTTTGCAAATAAACTGTTAATTTCTTTGGAGCAAAGTTTATTCAGAAGTATTGTGCCCTGAATTGGGTCCTTCTGCATTTTAAGAGGATCTCTTGCAAACCTGAGCATCTTAAGGCATGATGGATGCACTTGGCTCCTTAATCAAACTAGGGGTAGTTTGGTACAGGTTCCAAAAGAGGTAAAGACAGAGCTCTGTGTGCCAAGAACTTCCTAGTTCTAATCTGCTCTCTGAATACTTGCAAAGGAATTTAGTGACACAATGAACATCAATGCATATAAGCATGCAACACTGATCACACAATTAAGACATGAATAGCAAGTAGCTTCTTCAAATCTCATTTATCAAGAAACAAAGAAAGTTGGGAGTACAAGGAGTCTCATGCATACCTTTTCCATCTATGTAATTTGACTTCACATCCATCCCCTTTATTTCATATATGTGACAGACTAAGGGAGTCTTCTTTGAGCTCTCCCTACTAAGCAGCTGGAAGCATAGCGGTGATTCCATTGAACTGGGATGATTCTCAAAGTTGCTCCTCAAGGCAGAGAGTCTTCTTAACAACCACAGTTTTTGGTAAGTGACTGATATCACATATAGCCTTGTAATGTAGTGCAAGAAGATTTTGTCTTGGTAACACTGATTTTGTCTTCGTAGATTTGAATGACATTTTATCCTTTGAGCAGTACAGTAATAGAGTGAACCTTGCTACTGAACTTTGTTAAGCCGCACCTTTACAGCATCATATTTCAATAAAACCACTTTTACTGATATCTTTGACAGTGGTTCTTTATGCAGTTTGAATTGCCCATTTACAACAAATTGGCACAGTCGGCAGGATTCCTAAATCCAGCTTTGCTACAGTGTAACTCATAACCGACTCTCTTCCTATTAGTTTCTAATTCCAAAATTGTGCATTTAAAGTTTTCAACATTGTAAGCATTAATTCATTTTTACAGTTTCATCCCTCTTATACAGATGAGAAGTCCCAACACTGAGGATGGAAAATTAAAATGTATTTTTTGCTAAATTGTAAAAAGTAAAATATAAACTAAAATTGACCCACAAAGACACTGCAACTTTCAGGTGTTAGTTTCAGCTGCAGAACAAGTTTTCAGACACAACCTGAAACACTAGGATTTCTTTTTCCTTTTTATTTGCAAAGAAGTCTGGTGTTTGATGTCCTGATTACTGCCCTGCATTGGTCATTGCTGCATTTGGAGGATGCCCTAGAGCTGCACCACACATCTGTAACAGCCAGGCCATGGCACGCCTTGTGACCATGACCTCTCCTCCTGCAATAACCTTGGAGGCAAAAAATAGCAGGAGACAGAGGGCCTTGTACCTGTACTTGTGTCTGGCACCAGAATCATACCTAATAGAAGCTCCAGTAATGCATAGTAAGATTTTTATTCTGGCAAAAACTTTTATGTTATACAGTCTCACACTATTTCTTGGAGTCATGATTACACCCACAAAGAAAGGATGAGACATCTTCTGTTGGTAGAGAATAATACTGTCTGTCTCTGTGTGTCTATGTATACATAGTGTGTGGCTAAAAATCTGTTCTGTTCATTTATTTTTTTATTTGACTGATAGCAAATTTGGGACTCTCATATGTATTTGCTGGAAACTTGAAACATTTAATGATTGGTTTATTCCTCCTTCTTAATAATGTACCTAAGAATTACATGCAAGTATTATTTTGCCTCTACATAGTATGTTTTGTAAAACAACTAGCATTTACCATAGTTCCTTTCTTTGATATAAATATTAAAAATATATTTGAATTTGCCTACAAGCTAACTTCCTAAAATTTTAGATTTTGTTTGGTGATTCAAATGGAATTATAAAAAAACCATAATCTCATTTTGTGTCAAATGATGGGACTGGAGGCTGAATTCATATTCAGAAACAGGGCACTTGCCAAGATATTAATCAGCAGCACCTACTGATATGGCTAAGGTCAAAATTTGAAACCTTGTAACATGATTTCAGAGTGCCCTGAAGAAACAATAATTTACTCCAATGTGAATTAAATTAACTGAACATATACTGTTAGTATATATACATACATACTGGAAATTTTTGTTAATATGTCAAAGACCCCCTTAAGGGCTGAAAATGAATATTTTTTACAATCTTTTGGAAAAATTATGTGTGATGCAAACACGTAGTTCATTGCTAAATCTGTTTTAGCAGTAAGTTAAAGCTTTTTCGAAGCACTGAAGTCAAATTCGTATGGAGCAAAACTTCAGTGATTTCAATAGAGTTACCCTGATGATGGTTTTAGATCTATATTTCCAAGATATTCTCTTGTAAAACATCTTCTTTAAAAAGATAAAAATTTTCATTCAAATTCAAAGTATAACTGCTGTTACTGAAATTCATTAACAGCCTTGATGTGAGGGATTACCTCTCTTTCCACACTGTTTTGGGGGTAGGATGGTCAGCAGAGACTATGCTGATGAGTATAATGGAGCTTGGTGCTCTTCAGATCAGGGTAATCCTGTAAAAAGACAAATTCGCTAAAAGACACCCTAGGAATTATCTTGGGGTTTGACGTTTAGGATTTCACTATGCACTCCTTGACATCAGTAGTAAAAGTTTCATACACTTGGGACCTTGCAGACCTCTATAAGATAAATATATCTGCAGAAACCTTTTCTGTACACAACCAGCAAAACATTAGTGAAGACTTTCAGCAGATACTTTATTTGAAGCACACTGTAAAAGCAAATGAGTGGTCTTTCTAGGAATGCACTGAAAACCTCAGTTTCTGAAATTGGTGTTTAGATGTTCTAGAGTCAAGGCTGATAAAAGCACACGCATATCCTGACTTCAGGGACAATGAAAAGAACTCTTATTCTCCAGCAATCTGCTCCATCTTAGCCCATTCCTATTTATGGTTTGGAATTTACACAGAACTACACTGATTCACACAAGTATTTTATTTTCTCCTTGAAAATTACGCTGATTTACTCCTTACATACACAAATCTTCATGAAGTTCAGCAGCATTGAAATCTTATTTGTACTCATATCATTTTCCTTTATCATTCAAACAGAAATATGAGTGAGTCTATCTAATCTTTATAACAAAACCATAAAGCAACTCTCAACCAGAGGAAAAAAATAAGATAATTATATTAGCAAATCTGATAAAAATGTTGCCATTTACTCTACCTGTGTTAGCTAAGAATCATACCTCTGGTGTAACCATACATGCATAGATTGTCATGTAAGTCTGTCTTATGCACCCTCAGAGAAAGCACATGAAAAATGATGAATCTAGGAAGAGAAACTGAAAAATGGAAACATTATTTTGAGTTTATAAATTTACCTGTACCTCTATAAGGAACATAACTGATTTATGGAAATTGATGGGAGCTCTGGCTTTCTTATGAACAAGAATTCATCCACATACAAGAACTCATCTACAGAAATGTGCTTCAGGCACCACTATTATTACGTAGAACTGAAAATGGAATTGCTGTCCACTGTGGTGAGATAGCTACAGTTAATGAGAGACTAATAAAGAAATGGTGCTCTTCATTCTCTCAGAGTTACTTGAAAACTTAAGATGAATGTTACAGATTCCTCTAGACCTCTCTGTCAAGTCCTTTCAATAACAGAAAAATTAATAACTTTCATTCCTATAGGCAGAATTCTAGACCAATATAAACAAACAAAAAATAACCCCTACAAAAACTACAGAAACACTGGAAAAGAGAGGCATGCACCATTGCTAGAAATGCATAGTATAAATCCATCTACCCATTTATTTATCCATCTAGCATGTTAGCTAAAGAACTGTCCACCTACATGTGCCTATCTGTGTATCTCTCCATCTATGTCAATATCTAAATATCTACCACAATGGAATGCTCATGCTGTTCCCAGCCTGCTGTCCCCAGCCTGCTGTCCCTGGCTTGAAGGTCCAGACCAACACACTCGCCATTGCTTCACTCCCTCCCTCCCTGCTCTGTGGCCATCCAGTACTTTTAGTGGGAAGTGAGAATAGAATAGCAAGTCATAACTGAGATTGTTCAATATGCTGTTTCTATCAACACCTCTGTTAGCTTCAATGAGTAGGGAAGCAGAATTGGAAAAAGATGTCTCCCATCTTAGCTAGGATATGGCAAATAGATGAGAATGGGACTGAACTGCACAAATGTATCTTCTTTTATCATTTCCCATCCTAAGAAGATAATGGGAATTGAGGTCAGTTGAGAAAGAATGGATTCAGTCACAAGCTTTTCTGCCAAGGCTAAAAAAGCACCATGGTATGAGTATTGCTATTTTCTTTTATTTTAACTATCATAGAGATGGTAGCTCATCTGCTAATTTCCAGGGATCAGAAAGATGAAGGGATCTTATCTTGTGCTCTGCTAAACAGTGGTACTAATAGAGGTAGTGCTAACTGAGACCTATACATGTTCTGAGAGAGCTGCTTCATTCTGCTCTGCTTCATCAAACAAGTTAAAGAAAATCTCTGGTGGGATGAAGCATAACAAGCAAGGAGTTCCTGTGGGCAGCCCCATTCTGTCTCTGCCACCCAGCTGTGACAACCTCAATGCGGCTCCACTCCACTTGTAGACCAAGCAGGGAAGTTTGGCTGGAGGCCAAGCAGCAAAAGATGACCACATTCAAATGTTGTTTACCTTGTTAAGCCAAAAAGCAGGGCTATAGCTTCATTGTTTCTGGATTATCCTCTGGGACTGCCAAGCCTAGAAGAGCCAGAAGAGCCAAGCTGTTTCCTGAGATGCAGTGTGACCCTTCCCCATGTCCACCTCCATTCAGCAAGAGAAAAGCATATGCCAGCCACTTGTATGAGATTTCAACTCCTGTTTCTTACACTCCTGTGCACTGAGAACAGGCATTGACATGGAGCATCCCTCAGCCCTGTTGTAATATTTGTCCCTCACAAAAAGCCCAGACTCGTCCATAAACAGTTCTTTGCCTAATTTCTTCATTTAAAATTTGGTATGAGAATCTAGAGTTTTGTTTTTATACTCATTTTGATGGCACATGTGCAATTTGCCACAGGCATTGGGAACAAGCTTCTCCACCATCCATATGGATGAGTTCAGAGATCACAACATTACTGACAGAAGAGCAAAAAAGGCAAAATATGACAACCTGTGAAAACATCTGTCTCACCAGTTAGGGAAAATTGTGCCTTTCACAGCCAGCCAAACACATCATCTTTTGGTCTTCTGAAAAGCAAAACTATTCATATTTAAATTGTTAAATTAAAAAGTCAACTCTCACGCAAACAATGCAGGGTCTAATGCCAGGAGATGATGTGCGACATGGTGTTTCTGAGACAACTACATTATCAAAAATGTTCCTTAAGACAGTGACAGAAGGCTCTCAACCACATAAAGAAGGACAACAACAAAAGAATTTATTACAATCATTACTTTTATTTAATATCTTGGTGTGAATTAAGACCTCCAGAAAAGTAAAAACAAATCTTTCTGATTTGAGTGGATTTCCACAGAGACAACTACTGGTGTTGACAGATATTAAACTGAATTACCGACAAAAAGAATGAATTAATCTGGCAGGATTTTTTCCACTTGCTCCAACGCTTTTTGTCTTTTAGACATTATTAAGCAGGTTTCAGGAACTGTCTTGCTACCACAGAAACTGCTTTTCTAGACTGACCTGAATTTAAAGTCTCCCAGCATTTTTCTAGAAGTCAGAAGAGGACACTAAATTTTGTCTTTCCGTAGGAAATGAAACTGCAGTGAGATTATAGACAATCCCATGGCAATTTTCATAACAGCAAGGGTGTACCAATGCTAACTCACTAGCTAAATTCCAAGTTCACTAATTTTACTCTCTCTCCCAAATGTTTTCTGTGGTTTCAATTAAAGAAGTTATTAATTACTTCCTGTTCTGAAAAATGTTAGAGGTGTTTCTGGCCCAGCATAACTTTGTTTTCTCAGTAGTATGTTTATGCATCAAAGTACCTTGGAAACCTGTGATGAAAGTCATTAGAGAAATGTGTACTATTGCTGGCTTTTATTATTTTGCCAGCCACAGTACTCTTAGATTACTTTTACTGTTAATAATATTTTCTTTTTATAATGCCCAAGAGATCTAAGAAATAAAATATGCAGTCATAATTCTAATTAAAAATATATATTCTTTGGAATAGAAAATATTGAATGATTTTAAGATGTAGTGTGGATGTAGTACAAGGGCACAGGTTGTTTGTGATTATGATATTCAATTTACTGCGGGTGAAGGGATTCTTCAGACTACAGATTAGATCCAAAAATTCCAAACTGTTTCTGTCAGCATCCAAACGATCCCCATCTCAGTTGCTGTAATTCTGCATAACATCAAGTGTTCATTTCAAAATCATGAGAATTTTAATTCTTCCCTGATCTGTTTAAGCAGATTGCTTTTATTCTCTTCCCTAGGCCTTTATGTCACATATAATAATTCCTGTTATTCCTGAATCTTCCATCTTTAGAATATTAGAAATGTTATCTGTCTTCACTCAGGCATACATTACCCTAAATATAATCTTTCCTCATAAAGAGATTTTGAAGACCACTAACTGTATTATTCTCTACAGCTCCAGTTAGACATCATGGTTCCCTCTGACCTGTGAGATCTCAGTGGCAAAGATATTAGATCAGTGAAATATGCAGGTTTGTTGATTTTTGAGATGAGCCAAAATAATTCAAGAAACACATCGTAAGGTATAGGTCTGGAACGTCAAAGCTGACATGCAACATTCAACACCATGGTAAAACAGAAAGCAGAGTCACCTGAAACTACTGAGGCAGCAAAATTTGCAGTGGATTGTCCAGGATAGGAATGAACAAAGTGGTTCTGTAAAATTTTAAGTTCCCTGTGGCAATGTCAGTCCTGGATGACTTGACCTCTTTGCTTCTGTCAAGATTAATGAGTAATCTGCTCAGATCACAAGGGTCTGATGTTCTTTCTTTCTTTCATTCAAAGGACACAGTAAGTACAATTTACTTGGCTTGCCACTTCTTTGACATAGTAAATCTTGGGGGATTAGACAGACAGGCAGACACCCACACAAGTACAACTCCCAACACATACTCTTTAACTTATGTGCTACCTCCAGGTCTAAGATAAGGTTTCAGATTCCAGTTATGAGAAAATTCAAAATGAAGACATCACCATAAATATTTTATAAAATTCAAGTAATGTTTAGAGGAAAACCAGCTATGCAGTACATTTCCCTCAGGAAATTTCTTGTCTGAGTTGTAATATAGGGCCTCCTATTTAGATTCCTATAAGTAGAATGCGTATAATCTGTCTCTATAGAAAGAACAAATGCAGTGACATTTTAAATGAATTGCATCACAAAAAGATTCAATGCAGTTGTAATAGCCTTTGCATTATGTGAAACACATTTAAGTGTTTTCTGAGTTATGACTGTGTAAAAATATCTGTTAATTATGTTCCTGATAAGTGATAATAGAATTGTTTCACAAAATTTGTTCTTATTTAGCTTAGATGCAATAACTGAAGAAAACATTTAATGTTTTTCCTTTAAGGAGTTTGGGGGCTAAAAGGTTCACTGATATAGAAAGGCTGTGAGTCCAGTCCTGTTTCCAGTTAATTTCAGTCTTTTCTCTGGGAATATACTCAAAACTTACAGTAGTATAAGAGTAATAATAGTGAATAGATTTTTCCCATATAAACATTAAATAATTTATGTGCATTGTATACATTAATATATCTGCTATCTACAATACTTTTAAATCTTTGTGCTACTGCTGTTTAATTATACAAAGGCACGATAACAGCACGTTGTACAATAGACCTTATGACATGCACACATATGACCTAGTATGACACATGCAAGTATATCATATGTATACCTGTCATAACTATGGAATAACATTTTGTCACAAGGTTCTTGTAGATAGTAAAACTGTTACTAAAGCCAGATATGGCTTTTTTTATACAAACTGAGTCAATGTTTTTAAGTTGCTGCCGTAATAAACTAGCCCATGTGAAAAATTCATGCTTTTCAAACACATACAGTTACTGTCAGAGAAGAAAAGGAAATTTCTTCTTCTGCAAGGCTATCAGTGACTTCAGAATCAAACAGGTAAGCATATATCTAAGCATACCTGTGACATTGTGCTTCCTCTGACCATCCCACCTTCCATAACCACCAGTGGGATTTTTGATTGCTGCATCCATCTTACTCTGGACTTTGGGGGATGGATGAAAACATGGTAGGCAAGTTCTGTCTGGAATGGTGACCTGAATGTTTTGCTGGTATGCAAATATGAGTATGATCTTACTTTATAAGTAGCAGACAGACTGGGCCCTGTTGAGTTCTCCTGCACATCAGCAGGCTGCACGCCAGGATCTCCCTTGAGTCGGGGCACCTCTCAAGGTCAGTCCTTGAGGCTGAGAGATTCCTTGCCACAAGAGATCCTCAGTAAGTGATTGACAGAATGCTAAACTTTGAAATTATAGCTGAGTGATTTAAAAGATTTACTGTACATATTTATAATCCTATAGATAAAACTCTTGACCAAGTTTGGGAGTAGGACTGGATCCAGCCACACCTAGACTCCTCTCTGAGAAGTTTAGAAAGCAAGGGGAAAACTTTCTGAACCTGTGACTGAACAGGAGGGTCTCACAGCTTTATCTGACCCTATGCTCTATGCAGTAAATACTCAAGTGTACCTTGCCATCCAATTTTGTTAAATCACTGTTTTATATGAATAAGGTGTATTTTTGCTTCTCTGGTACAAGTGAAGTGTATCATTCCATTCATGACAAGATCATAAGGAGAAGCATAGGCAGCTACTTTGGTACATACAAAGGAAAATATATCTGTGCCTGAAGAAGGGAAGTCTGCAAAACAGCAGTCCCATTTTTTCAGTACCAGGAAGTTATAGAGCAAAAAGAGAGGGGGGGGAAAAAGGAGTAATAGCTTTTTAGAATGTTGCATTAAGCTTACAGGGTTTGTCAGATATTCTTAAAATGTCATATTTGCCTTTGTGGTATCCTACTGTACTTCATCCTATGCAATAATAGCTATAAGAAAACAACTTTTCAAGTACTACCCCATAACTTACTACACGGTATTGAGTAATTTTCACGCCTCATAGTTCATCTTTAGCCAGGAAAATTGGTGTGAGTTTGTGTCAACTAAGTATTTTTGATAAATCACATTGTCTATATCTGACCAGAGATGTTGTGGATTCTCTCATCCCTGGAAGTGTTCAAGGCCGGGTTGGAAGGAACTTTGAGCAATCTGGTCAAGTGGAATGTGCCCCTGCCCATGGCAGGGGTAGCTGGAACCAGATGATTGTAAAAGTTAATTCCATGTCATTCTGTGATTCTTTTATGTCACCTACCACAAGTGTCTGTGTGCATTTCCCCATGAAACTGCAACAAGAGAATTGGATCTTAGAACATTTGAAGTATTTCTGTTAACAATTTTGACATAACTTTGATATTGCTATAATTTTTGCTGTTATTATCTGTGAAAATTTTGGAAGGATTTCCAGATGGATGGATTGCTCTTTGGTCAATGACTGACTGTCAAATGGGAAGTATAATTGCTACATGAATTACCCCAGTGCTGTTGACACAAAGAAGCTCCAAGAAAAAGGTGGGTTTTGAGACAAGCAAGAAGCCATGGAGAATAAAGCTGCAAAATTCTTCACGTTTCTCCGCTGTGAAAAACAGCAATTTTTGAAAGAACAGGACTGACTGTTTTCAGTAAAAGCTTCTCAGACAAAAAGCATCCTCAGATTTTTATCACTTGCTGTGTGTTCAGGAGATTACGTGGTTTCTTAAAGAAACAGCTGTAAGTATTATCCCTCTTAGAAGATGCTCCTCCATTAAAGCTGAAACATTCCCAACAAAACTGCTGCCCTGAGTTTTGCAGTTCTGATGTTTTCATTCTTTTGTAACTGGTTCTCATACATTCTCTGTAAACATAGCCATGTTATTGTAACGATAACTTATTATTTACATTCCTTTCTCCTGGGCACAGAAGTTTGATGGACATTTCCTTTGACCAGTGTGATTGAGGGGTGGCGAAGCTGTACCACCAATCCACTGTGATTTCTAAGACACATATAAAATAAAGATGGGCAGGGTCCACCCACAGTTGTTCCTTTGCTTTCAGCAGGTGTCCATGTCCTTCTTTCATGTCATTATTGAGACACAAAACTTCCCAGCATGGAGAATTTCAGCCCAGATTCTTTTTAAACTTGATCAAGTTCTTAAATTATTGAGTTGTCCAGTTACTGTGACTTTGGTGGGGATTTTTTATAATGTGAAGCATCAGAACTGCAGGCCTTCCTACCTATCACACACCAATATTTGCAGAGTAGAAAATAGTCTATTTACAGTCTAGACAAATCCACTAAATTTATATGCTGTGTATAAATAGTATCTTCATTCTCTGGCATGTGATAAGAGATATATACAACAGTTTAGAAAACTAATTGAGAGCTGAGGAAGCAAAATTATGTTGAGACGAACACATCTAAAGGAATCTCAGATGCCAAGAGGTGGAGTGGTCAGCACATTTCCATGTGGTTTCCTGTGAGTCATGTAAACACCAGGTGAGTAATTGGCATCATAAGAAAAATATAAAGAACATTCCCTGCTTTGTGACCTGGAGCATTGGATGGGAACAGTTTCCATTATTGTGCTGTGCTGACAGAAATGATACATGGAATTTGAGGGTGAAGCCTTCTGTAACTTAATTTCTCTCTTTCAACACACAAGATGTGGGGGGAAAATTACCTTTTTTTATGCTGCAACAACCATACCTAGACCATGACACTCTGATCCTTTTTTCTTCCACATGCTTTGACTTTTCACTGTGGTTCACATGTGTGAAGCATCAAAGACTATCCTGGGTCTACTATCAGTGGGATAGTTATAGTGTGTTCTAAATTGCTAGAGAAATGTGGACTATTTCCAAAGTTATAACACAAACAAAAATGCTGGACCATATTTTAACTGTTTCAATCTGCAAAGCTTGATTAAAGAAGACAGGGCAAAGGTCCTGTCTGTAAGTGTGCTGTTCCAAATAGTTTTCACCATTTGTTGAACTTAGGCTGGCCCTGTAATGAAAATTCTCATCAGATTCAAAACAAGACTCATTAACCATGAAGTTAAAACATCTGGGGCAGATTAGACTTTGGGCTGTTTTAAATAGTGCTGATCAAGATTAACCAGGATCCTGCAATTGAAATCACTTAGTTCAACACCTGGAAAATTGTTATCAATGTACATGCTACTCTATATTTGAGAAACCAGGTTTGCAGAGAGGAGGAGCCTTTGAACGACCATGATGGCCTCATGAAAAGACTCTGGACCAAACTAGCCTACTTTGCCCTCACTGTTTATTCCAGAGAACACCATGGCAACACCAATGTAGCTATTCTTTTTCTTAAAGAAGCATAAGCTACATGTTTTTCTTGTATACGTCATTAAATTGACCTTACTATTTATGTGAGCAATCCAAGATGCATGTTCAAATCTTCAAAATTATATTTCAAGAAATATTTTTATGGATCTCAGCATTAGCAGGAATATTATAATTTAGTCTGGAGGTTTCTGTGTAACTGGACTCCCATTCCCTTAAGAACTATGGTAAAAATATAGTAAGAGACAGCCCAGAAAAATTCTATAAGCTAATTGAGAATTAGAAGAGGAAAGCCTTTAATAAACAAACAAATAAGAAACTTCAGCGGAATAATGTTTTCAAGAGTTTTAGAAATGGGTCAGCTCAACCTGACCAATTATTCTGATCTGACTAAAGCCACTGGGGCTGCTACTGAGGCAGAGAACATAAATCTGGTCCTAGAAGATATATCCTGCCTATTCCCTTTTATTCAGTCATTGCATAAATTGATCTGATTCTTTTCTGAACCTGCTGATATTCTCTGCTTCCACAAGCATCAGTGCTGGAAAATCGCATCAGTCCATTAGACACTACAAAAAAAGTCAGAAATTAGAAATGAATGGATGGATGCATGGATGGATGCATGGATGCCAAAAGAATATACTTTTTAGCTGTTCCTGCATTTTATGTTTTAAGTAAATCTTTGTGTAGTTTGGAGAAGTGTCTTTTAGCTGTAGGATGGTTACACTTGAGCTATCCACTCTGCATTCAGCACAGCAACACTTTGTGACTGCGAACTCAGTCATATTCTTCCTCGCCTTTCTAGTTCCAGAATTCTGAAGAAACCCAACTTTTTTAGGCTCTTTTTGTAGGGCAACTGCTTCATTCTCTTGGCTATTTTCATTTCCCTTATCTATAGTTTCTGACCCCTATCGAATGAATACAGCACTAATACTTCAGCCATGTTAAGGATTTATCTTGAGGTAAAATTGCATTTTCCACCTTGTTCTTGATATCTGATGATATTCACTATTTTTTAACCATTGCTGCCCACTGAGTCAAATGTTTTTGTAAAATGTCAGGGACAATTAAAAATTCTTCTACCCTGTAACTATCAGTTTGAAGACTGGCATAATGGAGTTGCATTTATCTGCAGTATAAATATCTGTTGGATTCTGTATGTCATTTCCCATAAGATAAAATAAACCAGTTTATATATTAATGATACAATTTTTATGATAAACAAGATAATTTAAGTATCCTTCAAGAAGTATTCCTTCATAGGATTACATATTTTCTTTTTAATTATTGCAAAGTGTCCCTAGTTGTGTCCATTTAGGAATAGCAATATCTGCCATTATGTGAATGTTGAGCTGAAGAATAGGTAGATCAATATTTGTTTGACAGCTCAGGAAAATACTCAACACAAATGCTGGGGCACAGGAATGCCAGAAAGGAGACAACTACAATGTAAAATTTCCCAGCTTCTTATATAAGAAAGAATTCTGAATTTGTGTGCCTACTGCCACAGCACTGAGACCAGGAAGGTGAAACCAAAAATATTTGGAAGTACCTGGGATCAGAAAATGACAAAACTGATTTTGCCCCTGAGTTTTGCAGCACCAAAGATGAACTTGTTGACTTTTACATCTGTAAAGGGTGTATGTTCAAAAAATTCTTCACATTTCAATATCCATTTCACCAACAACAAAAGCTTCTGTTGCTATCCAGGAAGTACACCTAATCAGTTTAATGAACTTCTACCAGATCTGAGAAAATACCTTTTACAAATAATTTAGCCTTAAGACATAAACTCATTCTATTCTCTGCAGTGAACTGCCTAGTCTATTAACCATCACCATCTTCAAAAATCCCATATAATGTGAAAAATTTAGAATTCGACTCAGTGCCTGTAGCCATTATAATAGTAAAATCCTATTTCTCTGTTTTGAAGTCAAGCATCTATATTTCTTCTAGATAAAGGCATTGGAATTCAATGAAGAGACAGGTAATAAGTGAGAGAATTTTCTAAGGTTATAACTACTATTCTCTTTAAAGGTCATCAATAGATGAGAAATTATTATAGTCTGTTAATGTAACTTATCATGTTCTGACTGGGTTCCATTGCAGGTGAAAACAAAACCTCGGTTGCCACTCATTCTTTCATTAAAGAAAAAACAAATTGACACTTGACTAAGCATTAACAGTGAAAAATGCTCTCTGTTGTGCTGGAGTCTTTTAAAATAAAAGGCAACTACAGAGTAAGAACTATTTTGTTTCCAAATTTCAAAATTAGGCTCTAATTTGATTAATTGTCCCTTCATGTGAAACAGTAAAAAAGAAACCAACTCAGAAAAGAATGCTGATTCTGAAACTGTGCCTTTCATACAAACTGTACTCCTAAATTGTTTGTTGTCTCACAACAAGATTGTAAGATCAAGTAGTAAACAGCAGCAGGAAGAAAGCTATGCCTCTTCATTTATGCTAAGAGGTACACAAAAATTACAAAAATATAATAGCAACATTAATAATTTTGCTTTATTTGGATGTGGCAGCCTTTTTTCATTTACTAATCTCTAATTATTTGTATACATTAATTAAGGGAGCTAAGTAAAATGACAAGTGTCAAATTGATAAATATCCTGTGATCTATTAGATCTATGACTACAACAGAAGATTAATCAGTTTCAGGTCCTTTTTTCACCAAGACAACATTTTCTCTTGAAATCTGAAAGACTCCTAAAGGTTTTTCAAGTCACATGGGAATTTTCAAGCTTCTTAACTTCAAGATCTTAAAATAGAAAGAATTAAGTGCCTCTAGAGAACATTTTACATCACCCATGTTATAAGCCCAATTATATGATGTGTTATTGCTTAGAATTGCAGCCTAGAGCTAGACTTAAAGACTGCCCAAGCCAGAGGTGTATACTTTTTGTTTGTTTTAATAGATGTTGAAGCATTCTTTTTCATTAATTTAGCCAGATTTTGATATAATTATATTTCAGTGGAAAAGGAATATCAAGTGGCTTAAGAATAACACCTTCTTAAACTTTGTGGAATTTTACAAGTCCCATGAAGACTTCGAATAATGAATTATGATCAGGTACTATTTGTACTACTACTGGCAGCAAATACCATAGATCAAAATAAAGGCATCCTTGAAGGACTAAGAGATGAAGGAGATTAGAATTATTAGGATTATATGAAAAGCAGGGAAAACCTAGACTGGCTTCAGGATAATTTCCATATCTGAATTGTACACATACAATACTCTTCACAGTATTAATATGACTGCTGCACAGCTTTATTTCTTAATCTAGTATATTTTGCTCACTGTAATGATCCTTGTTTTTTTCCCCATCAAATATATATTTATTAAATGATTTACACACAAATTGAGTGATATTTACATGCATACACGGTGTGGAAAGAAATTCAGGCCTCAGCAGTTGGAACGTATGTTTGACATAAGACAACAGTGTTACAAAAGGCATGCGTCTTTGTTCTGAGAGATGTTTCCATTTGCTGTGGTTTAACCCCAGCCAGCTGCTAAGCCCCACAGAGTGGGACAGCGGAGAGAATTGGAAGGGTAAAAGATAGAAAACCCATGGTTTGAGATCAAGACAGTTTAAAAGGGAAAGCAAAAGCCACGCACACAAGTAAAGCAAAACAAGGAGTACATTCACTGCTTTCCATGGGCAGGCATGTTCAGACATCTCCAGGAGAGCAGGACTCCATCATGTGTAACGGTGACTTGGGAAGACAAATTACATCACTCCAAATATCCCCTCCTTCCTACTTTTTTCCCCCTCTTTATATACTGAGCATGATGCCGTATGGTCTGGAATATCCCTTTGCTCAGGTTGGATCACCGGTGCTGGCTGCATCTCTTCCCAACCTCTCAGGCACCTCCAACTTTCTCACCACCGTGGCGGTTTGGAAAGCAGAAAAGGCCTTGGCTCTGTGTGATTTCTGCTCAGCAATAACAAAAACATCTCTGTATTATTAACCCTGTGTTCAGCACAAATCCAAGACATGGCCCGATACCAGACACTACAAAGAAAGTTAACTCTACCCCAGCCCAAACCAGCACACCATTTTTCTGAAATAAAGTTTTTCAGATTGTTTCACCATTTTTTATACCTTTGCTTAAGTGACTGGCAAGTTTAAGCAAAATCATAAAACTGCTTATTGTGACATTTGGCTAATTAGTGCCTTCAGGGGCTCACTGTACTTAATACAGCAAGAGAAGAACTGGTGCCATTTTCATTTTATGTTCCAAATACAGACAGACCTCAAGAACATTCAGTACTTCATAATCTATCACGCTCTATAGCTTGAATGATAAACTGCCATTTACTTAGGGAAGCCTTTAGTTCAGGTATCTAAATGTGAGGAGTAAAGGTTGGTCCTTTTCTTATTTATGGCATTTGTAGGTCAACAGTCTTCATTACCCAAAAGGAGTGATAATGATAAAATGAGTGCCATAACCCTGTCTAGATGACCTTTGTCTATACAACCCACGTACACATATTTGGTTTTCACTTTTTAAAGGATGCATATGTTAATGCAGAGGGACAATTGCCTTTTCCCCCACCATTTTCAGCATCGGATTCATACTGAGTAACCTTTAGATCACATTAATTACTAAGGTTTGGTCCAGTTGGAAAAGGCAATTTGTCCCAGCAAGCCAGTGATGAGAGAAAACTTTTCTTCCTGCTCTTTTTAGCTGTATTGGAACACTGACGAAACCAATGTGACTCTGTGATTGCAACCCAGCACATGAAGTTTCACAGAGTATCCTTGAAATACTTTTTTCATTTAAGAAAAGGTATTTCAGTTTTTCTCTGTGCATGGAAAGACCAAGTCAGTTGTTCTTTTGGTTTTATAAGTTTCTCTTTTTTTTTTTTTAA
Organism: Climacteris rufus; assembly: GCA_013398175.1. NCBI lineage: Eukaryota > Metazoa > Chordata > Aves > Passeriformes > Climacteridae > Climacteris > Climacteris rufus. Next base: position 550,752 of record VZRZ01001159.1, read on the forward strand.
CCAATTTGAGATCTGCATGACAGAAAACCTCTTCTTACTTCTAGACACATGAAGCTGGGTGTTATCTGCACCTCACTTCTGCACATAGCAGGAGATCCAATTATCTGAAATGGTATCTCAGCAGGAAAGATAGACTAGGATAGGTTTAAGATGTTCCAAACTTTGAAAAAGGCCTTGGATACTTTAAGTAATTTAAATATCCCTGCAGCACTTATATTACAGACTGATAGAGTTCCTTTTTACTAAATCCATTTAACTTACTGGAAAGCTGTCAGGCAAAAGAAAACTATTCTGCCCAGGAACTAGGAATGCAAATAGTTCCCCTGAAGAAGTTCAAGGAACCACACACAGTTCCTTGCATTATTGTTTTCAATTCTGTTCTTGCCAGCCTCAACACTTAGAGCTATGCTGCTGCTGCTGCTTCCATATGAATTCTCTATAACAAAACTGTGGTTTGTATCCTTAAAGTAAACTTTAAATAAAAAGAATTAACTCTGCTGATCCTTTTCAGCAATTCATAAACTTCTTGGATGCTAGCTCTGAGTTGATAATAAGTACAACATACTTCCAACATATTTAAGCTACTGCTTGAAATATTTAATACCGGTGAGGATTATTTTTTCTTTTCCGTAAAATATTATAAACCAAAATCTGTCAATATGTCAAAATTTGTACCCTGCAGCAGATGTTCAGCTGTGCAAAAGAAGTTTTCATTTTCCTTGTTATATATGAAGAAAATTGTATGTATAGAAATTATATGACCAGAACTGAACCAGAACTGAACCAGCCACAATGACAGTACATGCATGTCAAATCTTTTTAAGTCTAATATTTTTATATACCTCCTGTATGAAATATTTTATAGAACATTCTCTGTATATGCACACCATGCAAGGAACAAAAAATCTCTTTCTTTTCCTCCAAATTTATAGAGTTTAATGTGACTTTAGCAACACTGCATTTCATTGTTTGGATGCTTTTTCATCCTTCCTTCTTTTTCAGTATTTATGAGGTTGTTTTCTTTTGTTTTGTTTTGTTTCTAGTATCATTGGAAGGAGAGAAAAGAAGCACCTCATACATTAGCTGTTCTGTGAGATTAGTCCTAATGCAGAGCATGACCTAAATACACTTTGTAAATAAGGCAATGCATTTCTTATCATTCAGCATATTAAACAGTTTAGCTGAGATTGGAAACCTTCCCTATAATCTCCAAAATACCTCGCCTGTAGTATTAAAAGAGTGGAAAGGTGGACCTAATTCTCCCTTATTTGGTGACTTTAAATACATATTTTCAGACAGGGCTTTGCTCATTATCAGTAGGGAAGTTTGCTTGTATTTTTCCTGAAGTTTGTACCACTTAGGCTGTAGACATACTTTCTTTTCTGATTCTTGCTGTGCCAGCTGGGGATATGATAAACATTCCCACACCCCAAGTTATTAATCACTCTCTATAAATGGACTCTGTCCTTCCGGCACAGTCACTCATGTTAGCTCAAACCACTTTCATATGGTGTTTATTATAACCAGTCTGACTGCCTGAAATGCTAATTTTATTTCTTTTTTCTTTAGTAGAAATGGGGGCAATGAAAAATTGCTCATTGAAACACCATAAGTGATACAACGGTTTGCAGAGGGAATCTCTATCTTATAGAGTCAACAGTAAAATAACCACTTCAAAATTTGTAAATTGCAGTAGTGATAAAGAAATTCTGTTTAATTATAACTCTTGCTCTCTGTTTCTCAGAGAATATCTGCAAAAGAGCCACGAAAACTTTTATGTTGGAGACAGGGAAAAAAAAAGCAGTAATATCCCTTGGTTATTAAAATTATTGTAATTTCAATCACTTCTTGATGAAAATATTAATGTTTTCAAAATACTGTGTATTGTATTTTATTGCTAATTAGGAAAAAAGAATGTTTCCCATGTTGGTTTTTTGCAGGATCTAATAAGCCTCATTACATTGGAACACTCCATTTTTGCAGCTGGAATCTCAGGATCTTGTCCTATGAGGATATGGAGGGAAAAAGCAGCTTTTGAAGTGTAAACTGATCTGAGATACAGAGCAATGACAAATATAAAGAGCCACGTAATGCCATTTTGCATAGTCACTTATCTTACAATCAAAGATGCTAACAAGATGCTTTCACATAACTGAAATCTAAGGGAAGGACTGCTGGCAGCTTTTTGTACATATTCTGACTGAATTGGAAGATTCCCTTTGGACCAGAGCTGATGTCATTAACATTGTACTTTCTACAGAAGGGCACAGAATTTCAGTATTAATTAGTTGATCCACACGTTTAACTTCTAGCTGTAGTTAAAAGTTAATATATACAAAGTTGGGATTTTTTTTACTTTCAGTATGCAGTTTATGTGGCATTGGCAAATGCATTGATTAGAACCAACTAAAGGCTTAAAAACATCCTTTCCCATGGGAATAATTGAAAAGTCTAGTGACTTTCTCTGCAGATGGCACAGACAGACACAATAAGCCATTTTAAATACTCCAGCATGCGTGGTAAATTACTCATAAACATTTTTAGCATCCAAATTCATAAACATTTTATACATGAAAATTAAAAACTCTGAGAAAGCAGGCCCATGTTGGGCAATATGGCAGATGTGGCTAAGGAGTGAAATGGGTGGTTATGTATAAGAGTAACACAGCAAGCTTAGAATAGTCAGTGCAAACACTGGACTGAATATTATCAGACAAATGCATTATTCAGCAACTATTTCAGAACCACTGCTCCGACCATCTGGATGTTAGAACACAGAGGTGAAAGCATAGGAAGTATATTACTATCCAAGGGCTTTTCTAAATACAAATTCCAGAATGCATTTTCATTTTTTTTTACTGAAATCCCTCCATTAAAATGAAAAACAAAAGCAACCTTTTTCTGGGAAGAATACAAATACAAATACAGAGTTCATTAATTCATTGGGAAAATAAAAACTCCCATTGAATTCTATTCTATATTGTCAAGCTTTCTGAGTACTTATCCACAGTAAGCATTGGGAGAAATCTTCAAGTTTTCTTCTTCTGAATTGTCAAAAATAATGGATGCTCTCCAGTAAGGTAGTTCTCTTTGATTTCAATCTTGCCTTCTAGGGTACCATCTGCATTGCATGCAATTGCCAATGTGTGTTAAAGCTCTGCAGGGTGAGGTTACTATCAGATAGGATCTTATTGCTCTTTACTGGTGCAGAAACCATTTTCTTTTCTCTGCAGTCACATTCTTGCTGTGTACTTTATCTCTATGAACCTATACCACTACAAAAAAAAAAACAATAAAAAGAAGATAATTTGGTTGATCATTCCACCATTTCAAGACCACACTTGACCCTATCAGTCACAAAGTTTGTGAGACATAGGTGACCACAGTATGTCAACTTACCTAATGACCTTTCACTTAGCATGGGTTAAAATACCAGCAAGGCAATTTATTCTGACCATGCTTTTAGCCATGCCAAAGACTATGATTGCAATAATATTTTAAGATCATTTGATTGTGACTTTTTTTTCAAAGCCATGAGTTTGAATTTCCATCCTAAACAATGCAAAACTTTCAGTTTCCTCTTTACCAGGTCATTTCATTAATAATCTACCTTTTACTGGGGTGTGTGTTTTAACACAAGTTAAATTTTTCTGCCACTAGAGTCAAATGTTTAGGAAACCAGGTCTTTTCCAAAACCTAGACACTCCCAGCTCCAGGGCACAAAAAAATATTTAAAATTTTCTTCTATTTATTCTACTAAAATTAGGTGTCTTATAATTTAAATTACATGAATATGAACTTCAACATTTAGAACTTTAAAAACCCCTCAACTATCTGCTGTCTGTGGAGAAAAGAAACCATAATGACTTAGAGTTTACTAGGGTCTGAGTAATAAGGATTTCAAGGTCATGGACTGACAGATCAGCAGGAGAAAAAAAAGGACTGTTAAATGTCAGACAGACAAAATCACCTTATTCTCAGGATTTGTTGAATTCATGTTAATAAGGCATTTCTTTAAACAGCTTGACAAGCGTGTTATTAGTGATTTGGCTTCATGGGTACATGTCTTGAGAGTAACACTTGTCTAGATTTCTTTGAATTGTCATCATTCAAAAACTAACCACAGTGGGAAAAGAAAGGTGGCAGCTACTTAAATGGTATTTATTCCAAATTGCCCCAGGAAGAATACACACCATTAAACAAGAGGGTATTTAATAACTGCATCCATTTTTATTCCAGGGAAATTAGATACTGTCTGAACAGTATCAACAATTAGTGAGAAACATAGGTTATCTGGAGTTCACTTTAGTCTTGTCTGTATTGCTTAAAATTCAGCTGTAACGTTTTTGCATTATAAGGGTTTACTGAGACATATAAAATCAATCTAGTGAAAATACTGTATAAATTCTTTAAATTCCATACTTTATACATGGATCTGGAAAAAATTATATATACCACTAGAGTAAAGCTGTTCCTTCCCCCTTCATTCAGAAGCACAGACTTGAAGAGCCAGACTGTTCACGATACTGCCACTGTCCTTTAGTTTAAATTCCTTCTTCCCTCCTCATTTTTCCTGAAAAAATGTAACTACAGTTATATACACAAAACATTGCCAGAGTCTTGTACAAAATACATAGTACACAGTTCTGTGCCAGACACATCGTTTCAGATATTCCCAAGTATGAAATTAATCTTTTCCTACAGCCACACCATGCTGGTTGCTCAGGGACATTCTGTGATTGATTCATATACCCACATCTTTCATCCACTCTGCCACTTTTGGCTGATCAGCTCCCAGCTTAAAGCAGAAATTCCTTTCCGCCTCAGTATATGATCTTTCACTTTCGTATTGTTATGTTTGATCCCATTTGCACTACTGCACTTCTTAGGGTCATACAATTCTTTCTTCTTTTTCGTCTCACATTTTACCATTAGCTGTTCTTCATCCTCACTGCAACACTTTCCCTGTATTTGGCAGTAGATTTCTCTTCTCACAAGACAGCCTCTTTATGACAGGTAAGAAAAAAGGTGTGGCAAGGAGCAATGCAAGGGCAATTGTTCCATTTTCTTTCATTCAGCTCTGTGAAACTCTGACCTGTCCCCTGCTGCTGAGATCCTTCAAGGTTATGCCCAGATGGTTTGCTGCACCTAATGCCCAGTTACTTTTGAAAGGGCTGGCCTAAGCCAAGGACCATGCAATATACAATCCCTGACCTTCAGAGCAAGCACTGAGTGAGATTTATCAACTCCATCAAAACTGCCCACGTATCTTTTAGGAAAAACCTTATCCTGTCCTGTTTGGTATCACAGAGAAATGGAAGGGAGGACTGAGGCTAAAGAAATCCCATGATATTTAACTACACAGACCTGAATATAGAGTAATTTTCTTCACTTTAACTTCTGTCAATCACAAACTCAATAACGGAGTTTATAAAGACAGGGCAATATTTCTTGCTGGAACTGAAAGGAGATGTTAAAGTAAAGAGAAGCTTCTGGTTTAAGCCTTCAAGGAGTATGTAGTGGTTTTAGGGAATAAGAAAATCTCTCAAGGATTGAGTATCTGATTCCTTACAGTCTAGGAACAGCAAAATCTTTTTGGTTTTTGGGTCTTTTTTTTTTTTTTTTTTTTTGGGTGGAGGAGGAGTGGGTTGGTTTGATTTTTTGTTTTAGGTCCTTCACTCTTTACAAAACATCTTGGTACATATTAAAATATTTTGAGTCTGTTTTGTGAAAACAGATATCAGAAATTCTGATTATGCAGTCATTCATGACTTAAAAATCTCATTTTCACTGTGAGGTACAAATTTTTAGCCATGTTTCTGAGGTTTTGTCTGACCAGTCTTGAGGATTGGTAAGCAATTATTCACATGCAAAGTATAAGCTCTTAAAGATGATTTCAGATTTCTTTTTCACATCAACATTGCAGTATCTATGGGTTGTCTACTGACAAAAAGAATATCCTGCCACCTTATACCACAAGCAAGTTCACATTTAGGAAAATCTATCTTATCCCCAGTGCACCTTCCCTGCCACATATACAATGTACGTATTTGTTGTATGTATGGCATATTGATATAACTGTATATGTCACACACATCTTGTTGATAAGGCATATATGCGTATCTGTATATGCCTATATATACGCAACATATATACCTAGTGCTGCCTCTTGTACACTCACTGGTCTGTGCTTGCATGTTCTTGGTAACAGGCAAAGAAAAAAATATGAGAAAAGTCTTGGACATTGAAGCATGTTTCACATTATTTTCCCTATGTTCTTGTGGTAGTTTATTATCACAATTGTAGTTGTGGACATTAAAAAAAAAAAAAGTGCCTGTTTTAAGAGTTAATCTTTGCCAGCACTCCAGTGATCCATTATATATATCCACTTTGTTAACTGTTTCAAACAACTCTGCATGATAACTTTTCCTTAGAGGAGCAGGATTGGCATGATTATATCAGGTTACACTTATTTACCTTACTCTTTAATTAGACTTTTCAGGGCATTTCCCTGAGCAAAATTACAATTTGCCGAGGTGTAATTTGCAGGAATTTCTCTGTGTCCTGTTTCAATCGGAGGAAGGAAATAAGTGAATTTCCTATTTCAAGCAAAGTTACCATTTTAAGGATGAATTTCTTTTCATTAACTCTGCTGCTTCACACTTACTTCAGGCCTCTCTCAAACGAATATTCTGCCGTCCTAGTTGCTGAGTTGCTCCATAACTTCCTCCTGTGAGACTTCAATCTCTGTCAAGACCATGCTGTTATTTCCATTTTAAAAGTGTCCTTGGAATAGGAATTTCCCCAATGGCTTCTACAACAGGGACTGAAAGAAATTTTTTGTCTACTGTCGAGCTGCTTCAGTCACTCTTTTAATTGCTCACCATGTCACGATTCCTCTTGGTGATCTAGAGGTGTTTTCAGCAACGCATACAGATTCCTTCTTCCTAATGTGTTTTAAGCCAATGCCAATTTTTCCTTCCCATTCTTATCTCTGTATCTCTGACTTAATCATAGAATCACAGAATCATTAAGGTTGTAAGAGATCCCTTAGATCAACAAGTCCAAACATTAACCCAGCACCACCATGCTCACACTTCCAAGCATCGTGATTCCACCAGTTTCCTGGGCAGCCCATTCCAAGACCTGAATACCCTTTCAGTGAAGAACTATTTTCCAATATCCAATCTAAACCTCCCAAAGGGCAACTTGAGGCCATTTTCTCTTATCACTTGTTATTTGGGAGAAGAGACCAACCTCCACCTCATTACAACTTCCATGCAAGCTATACAAATACAGTGAGCCTTGGAGAACACCACCTGTGACAGGCCACCATCTGGATTTAACTCCAGTCACCACCACTTCTGGGCCTGCCCATCCAGTCAATTTTTTACCCAGTGAACAGTGCACCCCTCCAAGCCATGAATAGCCAGTTTCTCCAGGAGAAGGCTGTGGGAGACAGTGTCATCACTAAAGTCCAGGTATACAACATCCACTGCCATTCCTTCATCCAGGAAATGCGTCAACTTGTAATAGAAAGACATCAGTTTGGGCAAGCAGGACCTGCCTTTCCTAAGCCCATCCTGCCTGGGCCTGATCCCCTGGTTGTCCTGTACATGCTGTGTGATGGCGGTCAAGATAACCTGCTCCATGACCTTTCCTGGCACTGAGGTCAGGCTGACAGGACTGTAGTTCCCTGGATTCTTCTTCCAACACAAATAATCCCTCCATCATTGCAGAAATAGCATACAGCCAAGTGTGGCCCTTAAGGAATAGCTATCCATGCAGACCTGCTGAGCCAAACTATCCACAGGGGTCTTAAAATTTCCTTCAAAATAAAGATTTAATCTTAGGCATATGTCATGTACTTCTTAATCAAAGGATTCAGAATGCGACTCCAATGTGACATAATGCATGCTAACTTTAGCTTTTTAGTAACGTTTTTATACCTCAATGTCTTAGCATAAGCATTCAGACACTATTTAATTGGATATTTTCAATTAAGGTATCAGAAAGAATTGAGTAGAGAGCACAGAATTTGACTCAGTGATTGAAATTTATTTAAGACTCTGTTTGTGACAACCAAGACCTGAAGGGACAACACAATACAGAGTAACAAAGCCATTACTCGGAATTTATCTGTGCATTCCAGGAAACTATGTCATGAAAATAGTTTCACATCCATAAAACCAAATCAAATCTTCTCAGGGATGTTCAGGTTTTTTTAGCTTTGAGATTTACACAATAGTTCTGGAAAAAAACATTATGACTAATACTGTAAATGTTGGGAAAATGCTATCTCTCTATTAGATTACTAGTTAAACCTCCTTGCTAACAGGTACTCACAATTTACAAATACATTCCAGAATGTGCCATCACGCATAAAAGAGTTTTTGTATGCAGAAAATGGTCTGTAACATTGTGAGTTCAAGTGTTTTACTCCTGAAATTATGCCCTTACACACTGTCACCTAAAAACATGACTAAAGTAAACAGTCCTACGAAAAGTGTCAAATGTGACTTAAAAAGGTCCCTACAAGTTACCTGTTAGTTACAAGTTCCATTTAGTAGTGTTACAGTACTGCAGGCAAAAGCCCAGGAAATATAATTATCAAACTGATAGCATATATGCATATGGCTCTGCATGTGCACGAAGTGCACTGTAGCATCCATCCCTGTATGCAGTCCATCATCAGCCAACTCTCCATTGTGCTAGCAATTCTGCAGACCCAATCCATATTTCAAATTTCTCCTTATCCCCTTGTCAGATGCAAGTATGCAAGGATAAAAGTTAAATCTGTTGCTATAGTAAAATGTAATTCAAATTTCAGTCATATGAAGGGGAAAAAAATGTCTTGTATGTCTTGGAGTATGGCATAAAGGAGAGTAATAGTTTCAAAAGATAAAGAATTATGGGTATTTCAATGAGAGATTGAGTGTTGTTAACTTCATATGAAATGTGGCACAGCCACAACTTTCAGGACAGATCTGGCATCTCTGTGAAGTGTTTTTTTGCATGGTGTAGTTAACAGCACTATTTCTCTAAACTACTCACTATTAAATACTAATGATTTGCCTCTTCGTTGTCATTGCAGTCAGAAAAAATACACTGTCACATAATTTAGAATTTTATTGATTATTATACACCTACACAGCTGTGTCAAATTCAGGTCAATCATTAAAACTTACATCCAGCAATTTTTAACACAGGAGAACTTTGCGTATAAATTACTATATGACAGACTATAATTACAAACCCATGCCAGATAGAAGAGTGAGAAAAATTCCTAGAACTGTTACAGGTGAAAATAAAGTGTGGGTAGATTTAAGAAGATCTCTTTTGTATGCTTTTGTGAAGAAAATCTATTAACTTTATCTTTGTAAAGAAATTTTCACACACAAAAAAACCAACATTTCTGGTTTTGTTCAAATGAAAGCCTAATGAGTAACCCATGTGAAGCTGTTAACTGATAAAGATATAGATTCTTTGGGAAGTTCTCCTAGTGTACAGCCAGCACTCTCTCATTTCAGCATGAGCTTTGGTGACTGCTTCTTTTGAAGCTTCTGGAAGTCTTTATCTCTGGATATTTTTAGTCCTGGATTGGTTCAATCTCTGGCTGCTGCTATTGCTCATCCCGCAATAACAATAATAGCACTGGCAGTGACATGTGATGTTAAGGTGTTTTAGTGCTGCTATACATACTTCAATTAATTTTCAAAACAGCCTTTTAAGTATTATTAGCTACCTCTTTTTTTTTCTTCAGTATAAGAAGATGAGATACAACACACTGAATTCACATATCCAAAGTTTATTGTCAACTGAGTACTAAAACTCTCCAGTTGCTGGCTATCTATTAGGTTTAGTTTAGGCTGTGAGACCTGGTTTGTTAGACTTGCAAAAACTCTTCTGCAGAGATTCACTTTTTCTTAGGAGTTTCACTTGGAAATTTGCTGTGGAAGGCACAGCAGAGAATTCAACACTGAAATAATTTTCAGAGTTGAAAACTTCTTCATCGAAATGTCAAACTCATCTACATGAACTATAACGTGCAAATTTGTATCTTATTGGTAAGGACTGCATTCCAGTAAAAGCCAGAATTTCCCTCTGACTCCATATCATGAACCTGCATTTAGAGCTACACTCAGGTAAAATGTCCTGCACCACAAAACACATTAATTGGGCTGCCAACACATTTAACTGTTGTGTGTTTGCAGTACCCTGAAAGATGAACCCGACCTTTTCAGGAATTGTGAAACCATCAGAATTACAATGCTAAATCCAGATCTCAGAACTGCTGATGAATTTGGTTTTGTTTGAACCTATTTACCTCTTACTTCTGCTTTCCTATCCTGTGTTAATTGTGGTTTTCTTTTGGGTTTCTTGAAATCTTTCTCTTCTCTAAAACAGACAGGAAAGTTAAAGATGAATGCTTTAATTTCACATTAAATTTCACAATTCCAGAGCAGTGAGAGATTCACATTTTGTTTACATATTTATTTACATCTATCAGCAAATAAAATATTGTCAGGAAATATTTTGCATTCAGTGGCAGACATGCAACAGCAATGAAAGTCAACTCTTTAAGCAGACTCAGGCCCTAGGTGGGAAGGAGTCACCTCACTTCAAAAGGAACATCAAAATAAACCCTGGATTTCTCAGTAAATATAAATTGTTGTGACCTCTTAAAAATGTCTTTTAAAAAATTAAAATTCTGATCTATTTCAAAGGAAATTAAGTAGTAGCAATTATATCAGATACTGACAACAAGCCATCTGGGATCAATTTTGGCATTACTTGGGAGCATATTCTTCATTTCCCACACAGCTGGATCTATGAGGAATACCACCAGAACATAAGGATATATGCTATTATTTGCAAGTCTATAAAACAAATATTCAATAATTCTTAAGGTAAGCATATTGCAGTTTTGACCTTATTCCCACCTGCTGTTCAATGACATCTCTTGATTTATCATCTAATGTACATAGGAATAGAATCTCAAATGAGGGATTAAAATAAAATTACTCCCACAGCAAACATAATCCTAGTCAATATTTTATAAAACCTTGACTTAGGTGATCATTTCATTTGCGTTCCTTTTCATAAAAGAAGATTTACAGGGCCTATGATGGCACTAACCTTTTCCTTGGATGGGTAGCACGTCTCATATATTTACGTAATTATCTGATAGATCTTTGGAATTATCACCAGAAAAAAAAAAGCATGAAAGCATGTCAAAACTATTTAAAGGGACCATTACATGCAGTTATCTGTCTCTATCCTGTTTTCACTTCTCAACTGATATGGTGTTACAGCCATATCAAAATCTTTGGTCGTCACTTGAAAGAAAAGGGTTCTTGTGATTTTTCACATTATGAAAGCAGAAGAAACTCATTCCCACTACAAATTAAGGATTAACTCTTGATTAACTCTTGAACAAAAGGCTGTAGGAAAAGACAGAGGTGGCCAGAGCTTAAGTGGTATCTAAATGGAACATTGGTCAAGTGCTGGCCCTCTGCACAGGGTTAATTTAATGCATTGAAATATATATTGAATAACTGTAAATTGAGAGTACAAAAGAAATCTCCTGGCCTTGCAACTTCATACACTAAGGTTTTGCTTGCAAATGTAGCCACTTGTAAAGATCATAGCATATTCATTTGGATTTTTTCTTCCTTTCATCTTCTGCTACTGCTTCATGTTAAGAGTAATCTATGTCACACTAGAGAGCAGATGTGGTGGAAAACAATTAATAGAATTTAAAACATAGAGAAAAGTAATTAGGTGAATTGTGTCCACTTAGATTATCAAAAGGATCTTTGAAAATCCAGCTCTTTGATTTCCTGCACCTTGTTTCAAGCCTTTGTAATACAGTTTCAGATGTGCTGTGAGGCCAAGGTTTATTGTATTTTCAGGAAAAAAACTTTGGAAATAAAAGTCTGTATGTGCACGTACATGTACAAACCTTACATAAACAGCCATTATTAAATATATAGTTTGAAAAGGAAAGACATTTAATACAGACTAATTACATTTTTTGGAAAACATACACATCATCACATCAGCATCAGGAAATTCAGAAGCTCTATTTACTGTGTGCTTTAACTATGAAAGATTGTTTATAACTATGAAACATCAATGATTTATAAAAAGATCTATCTGGACATGAAAAGATGTTTGATTTTACTATTCTTTTGAGTATATCGTAAGAGAAAAACACTTTCCATTTAGAGCTGTGACGTAATAATCTTAAATTTATTTTAAATTTGTATTTTGAAAGCCTAGACCTAAATCTTGTATCTGGTGCCTAACCCTTTGGGTTCATTTAAATTAGTCAAACACATTTCCATGTGTTGAGCAATTTGATACATGCACCTTTGTCAACAAGGGAAGACATCATGTATATGTAATATTGTATTTTTTACCATGCTACAGAGCCCATTTTTCCAGTGGCTGTCTAATGTTCTCCACCTAAACAGGCACCATTTTCCCCACACAGCTTATTTGCAGTACCTGTAATGACAGTGAATGTGGATTTAGCCAGCTGTTCCTACATACTGCCTAAAGCTGCAACTTTTTCTGCTTCACTCCATATCAAATAGCACATGCTGTACAAAGATGCTGCTGCAGCACTACATTAGCAAACTTGATTGGAAACATAGCCTGAACACAACTTACTCAGAAACTTTGAGTTGCTTTTACCAGCTTGAAGTCTGTTTTCTGATTTGGCTTTCAGTTCAGCTCTTCTCAAACTTTTGCAGATTATACTTCTTTAGTGAAATTAAGTGCAAATTTTACTCTTCATATCTTCCAACAGCCTGAAGATCATTCGATTTCATTCCTCAAGTGATTTTTTAAACTAGACCAGGATTTCCCTCTCAATTCTCCAGAGAAACTCATAAGAAAAAGGGATCTTCCCAGCACTACTGGCCTAAGCCAATCCTCTTTTGTCTTTTTCCAAGGCCTAAAAGACTCTCCCTAACTGAAATTATAAGGGCAAAGTAGTGATTACATGAACTCCCAGGGATGTAATTTAAGAGAAAGACATGTGAGGTAGTGACAACCCTGTCCTGCACTGAATCTGGAATATTTAAACCAGAGGGGAGGGGAAGTTTTAAGCCATGTTTGTCTTCCAGAGCAACCACTAACACTGTTTCCTGGGGGATGGCTGGACATACCTGAAATAGAGAAAAAATCTTTTGTTTTCCTTTGATTCCATGAGGCGCCTTTGTTTTTGCTTCATTGAACTTCCCTTGTCTTGACAAAAAGGGTTTTTTCCAACTTCTTTTCTGCCTCTCTGTCCTGCTGAAGAAGGAGAGTGACAGAGCATCTTGGTGGCACCTGGCACTCAGCCAAGGTCAACCCACCTTACAGCCTTACCTAACACAGACTTTGTGACAGTGATTCATGATTTGAAACTGAGCACCATCTGTGCTCTCAGAAACTTCCCCAGCCGAGGTGAAAGGTGAGGCTTAACAGCTGTATCCTCTTTGCTTTCTAAAGTCCATCCAAAGCTGTCCAAAGGACAGCAAAATCCTCACACTAATAAGATTGTGACAGACAGAGCCTTCCATATTTTCCAGTATCAATGAACTTATTGAGCAACTGTCCTTGGTCTTGTCATGTCTATGCTGAGCTAATGAAATGAAGTCCTGATGCTCTCTTAATGCTATAATCTCAGCCTTCACCCTCTGGCACACTCTGCAATTCCCTGTTTGACTGAAGTTCTGCAGACTTCATGCAAGCATCTCCTGTAAGAGGTAGAGAAGTCCTGTTTACAGCACATAAGATAGCCTGCTTCTGTGGACATACTTCAGTGATAGCCATTAGTGATTTATTTATTTGAATTGGTTCTCTGACCTTCAGAGGTCACAGAGAATATGTTAAATAAATCAGATTCACATTTGAAATTTTATTCCTCTTTTTATACAGAAAAAAAATCAAAGCAAAAATAAATTTCGAAAAACAACAAAGTCCAAAGCTTTCGTTTTTATTACAGGTAGTGGTGATTTAAATTTTTTTTCCATAATTGCATCATAAAAAGAGACTAAAGTAGTTCCATATAACAGAAGAGTAATACCTCTTCCAGGACTTTAAAATCCATTTGCAGACATGCATTCAAAATGAGGCAAATTAATACTTTTTTCAGGGTGTGCAGGTAGCAGCAAGATTTTGCCATTAATACTCCTAAGGGCAGTAAGAATGCGGTCTCACACAGCTAGCTGAAAAGTCAGTAAAGCTTTGCTCGTTTTTAAGTCTAAATTTAAACGGCAACTACTTTATCAAAAAAAGAAAAGAAAAAATTATAGCAAAGTCATTAGCAATACTGGAGAGTTTGGGAGAAGCAGGTATTTCACATTCTCTATTCCAACATACAGCAATAAGGTGGGTTTTTTTTCCCAAAGCAGCGGCACACCGTACATTGGTAATTACAGCCAGGACTGTATCTCCAATGGGGTCTGACAAATGTTTTGTTGTTTAGGAGTTACTAGTTCAGATCAAATTCCTTTTAGGGACCTGTGGTCAGGCCTGAGAATTGCTTCATCAAACTGGTAAACTAGGGACAATTCAGAAGAAGAAAAAATCAGAACAGTGACCTGTCTCTGAACAGAATATGCAATCTAATTTCACCTCCTTTTCTAAAATACTGTTCCAAACACATGGCTGAAAGCATCCATTGCACAACAAGCTTTTCAGTGTATTGGTGCATCATTGAAATGTGTACATAAGGAAACAAACTGGAGTGAAATGATCTGCAGGTGAATAGTGAATGATGTATTAAATAGGTTCCTGGAAACTGTGATAAAGAAAGTTTAGACGGTGCATACAGGATTTGTTCTGTGGTCAGGACAGTTGTAATGAAATGCTGATAGACCAAACAGTCAATCCGAAATCTAACGTCTTTTACCTTTTGTATTAGGCAGCTTGATAAAGCTAGGGTGGAATATGTGCTGTGGAATGCTAGAGAGCCAAAGAATTAGTTCAGAAAAATCTCATGGAAATGGGCTGACAGATTTTCAACATTTTTTTTCCTCAGAACTGGTCTGAATTACACACGGCTTATCCCTTCACCTTTTAGAGGTTTGCATCCATTATCAAGATTATGACTGTGGGGTTTGCATTACTACAAACCACTCTGCGAGGGGTTAAGTAAAAGAAACACTAAGTGGAAGTGACCTATTTTCTTGTTATTGTTTCAGAACTCAGCCAGCTGGCATGGCCCCAGGTCAGCCACACCACAGACAACCTTTTCATTTGATGTCACTGGCTGTGATACTTCAGAGGAGAGAGAAAGAGAGCAATTTCAACTCCTTTGTGCTGCTTTGAAGCTTCTCTAATCATAGAATCATAAAATGATTTAGGTGGGAAAAGATTTTTAAGGTCAAGTCCAACCATAAACCCAGAACTGTGAAGTCCAATCATGTCTGTAAGTGCCATCTTAGTGTACTTTGAATAGGAAAACAGGTAAGAAAAGATAGTCTCAAAAAATATCTAAGTATTAGAACCTTTTGAGTAAAATGCTATATTTTGACCACACAGAAAAAAAAAAAAAAGCACAGAAAGATCTTCCCCCAGTTCCTTAACCCCTTTTTAAACAAAGAAGTTTCTATACCCACAAAGATTTTAATTTTTATTCAATTTTTCCCATCTTGCATTTTTAATTGAGCTAGAAAGTGATGCACATAATCTGATATTTTCTGTCAAACACAAAGCTAACATCCTTCCCTATGAGAGGAGGATTCTTCACCTACCATATACCCCCCTGCATTATGGAGTCCAGCACTGCAAATGTGCCATTAGCATCTGACAAGATTACTCTTTCTTTTCTAGGACTGACTAGAACCAGAGTAACAAAAGCACCGGCATCTAAAAGGGGCAATAGGTGACAGCCAATGGTCTCCATGCACCCCACAGATTTCCTCCTATTTGGCAATTGATTTGTTTTCTGCCAGGTGCATTGATAAGTGAGAATTATTTGTCAGTCTTGATGCTCTTCATAGACCTCAAGGTGTAGGGGAAAAATAATCCATCCTATGGGTTTTGCCGGGTCCCAGGCAACTGCAGAGAGGAGTAGAAAATTGCTTTTTCTTTCAGTGAATTGAGATTGAGCACCCCTTTTCCCACTGCAGCCATATTGTATTTAGTCTTCTCTAGCAACTATTTCCAGTCCCTCGGTTGTCATGGGAAGGGTTGTTGTGTAGGGGAGGAAGCAGTACACAAAAGCAGAGGTAAGAAAAGATACTCTCGAAAGTCTGTGGAACTGAAGGAGAATGACTGTGTTCAGGGCAGCTTTTTATTTCTTTAGGACTCCCTGTTGCTCTGCTTCCTGGTACAACTGGTGATACTACCAAGCTATGTGTAGGGAGGTCAGTGGTACAAAACAAATCCCTTCCAGGAAAGTGTAAAGTAAAATTAATTCAGAATGGCAGCAGAATAAGAGGAGATACAAATGTGAACATCCATCACATAAGGCTGCTGTTTGTACTCAGAGGGTTGTTAATTGCTTTGTTGAACACCTGAAGGAAAGCCCCGTCTCTACATGATATAAATTGTACAGCTGAACAAAGCGCACCCGGTGGTCTAAATCTATAAGGAACTTAATGAACAATGATCTGAGTGAAGGAAAAGACAAGATGAATGAGATTTTAGATATATAGTTCTATACTTGTAATTTATTTTCTTTGGTAAATGTTAGCACCAAAACAAATATTGAAAATTCAGGAAGTAATTGGTAAACCTTTTCATATTTAAGTAGTGTTATTTATTCAGATTCATGAGTGAAAGTGCACTTTATACAAGCTGCAGGTAAACAAAAAGGTTCTCCTGCATAGCAGCAGAACCCCACATGCAAGGAGAGCAAGCCATATTCTTCTACACAAGTCTCCCTCTACACATATGGCACTGTATGTGCATGATCCTCAGGCACCAGTGAGCCCAGGTGTGTGCCAGGACCTGGGCATTTGCTGCAGGGACACGTCCCTCTCTTTCACTGCTGTCAAAGGGATGTGGAAGACACCATCCTGCTCTCCTGTTCAGCTGCTGGAAATGCAGTCTCAGAGACTGGCCCACTGGTCTTGGTGCTTTAGGTCAGGTGCTCAGAAATAACCCGGGACACAGGCCAGCCTTGTTCACACATCTGTGTTAGTTCCCAGCTGGCAAACAGTGCAAAGCAGAACAGACCCAATGCAGCAAGAAAAGTGAAATCCCATCACAAATATTGTCCACAAGCAATTGAGGAATCAGAGCCATTATGGGAGAGTTGTTGCAATTGTCCCTGAATCTCAGTCTTGTCTCTTGGTAAAAAATCTTTTCAAACGTTTTGTCTCAGAAAGTCTACTTGATGAGTCTATCATGAAAGTTAACACTCTACCACTTTTGTTTCCAGGTGCTATCTACTCAAGGTTTCCCAAACAAATACACTGAAACAGAAAATGCAATGTCATTCTTATTTGCAAATTTCCATCTACTCTTTCCTTACCACCTCTACCCTTTGACACCCAGAAAAGTCAGAACACAGAAAAGTCAGAATACAGAAAATGTGCAGTTGGGGAGTTGGACTTGAACCACATTCAGGAGCCTGAGTGTGTGACAGAGATTCTCAGACCACTGTCTTGGGTGACATCTACAGTTTTACCTAAGCCAGATTCCTGTATTGAAAATATGCTGTTACATAAATGCCCAATCCTGCTGACAGAAACAGGTCTTCTATCTTTCCTTAAGGAAATGCTGAAATAATTTCACCTCTGTTAGATCAATATCAGGCATAAGAGGGGAAGTCTGAATGAAAAGCTAGTGTAGCTCATCATGCCAGGAAATGTACATGATTTTAGCTATAAAAGCTCTTTAGCAATCACTCTTCTGAAGAAAGGAGCAACAGGATTGTTCCCTAGGCACAAAAAAATGGAGCTAAATACCAAATTCCTTTGCCCTAGGAACACCCTTGCTGCACAACGGTTTCGGCACGAGTACAACCCTGGACATCTCACAGAGAGTGGAAAAGGAGTATAAACCTTGCCCCGGAAGGGAGCGAGGGGTGTCCCGGAGGGCCGGCCCGCGGGTGCGGGTGCAGTGCCGGCGGGATCGGCGCTGCCGCTGCCGGCAGCAGTTGCCTGGCAACTCCCGGCTCCAGCCGCATCCTTAGCAGCTCTGCGCCGCTGCCTCTTCCACCCACTTACCCCTTGCATTTTGAGCTGAAAACAAGTCTTGCCTTACCGACAGCAGAACTCGTTAAGGATTCTCAATAAACAAAAACTCAGACAAACTAAATCAGCTGCGGGAAAGAGACAGGTTAAGACACACTCCTCTTTTCCATCTCCCCTTCCTCCACTTTAGAGACACTGTCATTTGAAGCAGGGCTCAGTGCTGGAACAGGGGCTTAGTGCACTGTGCTGGCATTTTCTCTTGGAACCAGAGGTGTGCAGCTCTGACTCAAGCCAGTTGACTAATTAGAGCTGCAGCACAGGCAAGGAGCTGTCCTGAAATAACAGGCAGGGTGGATAAGCATGTGGTTGGGATTTTGAGTTAATATCCACTGGAAGAAATTAAATCTTGTTCGAGTGAGTGGGTAGCCAGATCATGATGGGAAGGGGGGAGTTTGGCATAGGAGAGTAGTCTGGTGAATCATGCTGAGAAATTAATAGATTTTTTAAAAGTACTCCACCACCAAAAAGGACTAAACATCTTCCTCTGATGAAATAGGGAGAAAACTGCTGTTAAAAATCTGACACAGAGAAAAAGAATGCTTAACAGCTAGGAGGAAGGCTGTGAAACTGTGATATAATAGCTTCACTGAATGTTATATAAAGATTTACTATCTAGTAGGCATGAAGCTGACTGATTTAATACAAACTTCAATTCCATGTGATAGCTAGCAGATAATGACATATCCTGAGGTACAAGCATTTGAAACCTTTTTCAAATCACTCATGAACCATCTGCATGTGTGTCTCTCTGATACATGCCCTGAGTTTGCCATTTTGCAGTTAGCCTTTTTTTGCCTTTTATTCCTTTTTCATCATTCCACTTACTAAAAGGAGAGATCAGATTACTTTTATGAATTTAGGCTTTCAGAATGATTTTAAAAGTTTTAGATGGAGCAGCTTTTTCATCACTTTTTCAAAAATAACTTCCTTGGTGGGTGCACACACAAAAACTTCTCCTTCATCCCTCTAAAAATAACAACAACAACAACAACAACAACTTTTCCTATGCAAGTACCTAGGGAATCAAATACCCAAAATAATTTGGCTGTCAGTTTTCAAAAAACAATTAATTGAGATCCTACAGTCCAAGTGGAAATATCATTGCAGAGAGAGGAAAAGATTAGGTGCTAGTGCCCAGCAACATTAGTACTTCCATATACATTGCAGTTTCTCATCCACATGAGGCTAATGTAATACTCCAGTCTATTGTCCAGGGAGATCAGCTTCTTAGTGCTCTGCATAAAGCTTCATCAAATACTTTTGTTGGGTTTGGAGGTTATGTTCTGCCGAGGTTCAAAAGCAGAAGTATTGGGCAAACCTTATCCGATGGAGTTGCTGTTGCAACTGAAACTGTTTACAGCCTTAGGGAACAGTGGGTTCCTGGAAACTCCTTTCATTGATTCCCTATGACATTAGCACAGATTTTTGCTCTTATTTTCCTCACTTTGTAAAACAAGTATGATTATGTTTATCTTCACCATGGGGCAATAATTATAGTTATTTTCTAAAGAGCTTTGGCATTGCTGAATGAATGGTAGAATAAGTTCTCCTCCATCAGAATTATTTGGTGGGTTTTTCCTCATCAGTTAGCAAACGGTGAATAACCACATAATGTCAGAGATCCTGACTCAGCAAGCTCCTTCGTCATGGCAAGGTCCTTAAGATCACAAGACGTTTTATAGATATGAATGTTCCTACCAATAGACACACACAACTGAGCTGTGACAAGTCAAAATGATATAGTTTCCAATTAGAGCGCAGACACAATGCCCAGAATCAGATTCTTTATAATGACTTTACAAGTGACCTTTGGGGATAGTTTGCTGCATGACTGCTGAGAGCATGTTACTCAGGGAAGCTGTGAAATGAATGGCAGTACACAAGATAGAAATTGTAATTAGTTCATTGTACATTTCTCTTATATAAATATCAGAGTTCAGCAACATCCATTAGTTTTACAGGGCTTCAGTTAGTCCTTCAACTGGTCCAGTTTAATATAATCCACATGATTACATTGCTGCTGAGACATCTTTGTTGAGGCAAAATCCTGTGGCTTTTAAAAACTGACCTCAGAAGGAGAGCCATGATATATTTGCAGGATTTAGATAGCTGTACCCTGCTTAAAAAACACCTTGACAATTCTTTTAAAGCAGGTTCTGTGAAGAATTGTAATGGAGCAGAGGATGTGGAAAATAACATAGTCTTACCTATCACTGACTGTGAAATACAGATTAAATTGTGAATTAATTGAGGATTTGAGTGGTTTCTGTGAACAACTTCAAAGTGGTCTATGATAACTAAAGTATTTCCTTTGTCAAATACTGGTAGCTATATCATGTATACACCACTGAAAAGAAAATGTGTTGTAGCCCCGTCCTGTTTTTAAAATTTTCTTTGCTGCAGGAGTTTTGTGCCTCACTTCATGGAAGGAAGGAAGTTTCTGTGCTGCAGGTATTCGGTTCACACTACAAGCAGCAGTCACTTTAGACCTTTCCAGTGGCCTTTATAGAATCTCTGTATTTCTTTAGATATTTTCTAAATCACAGTGAATATTGAATATTTTGAAATTCCCCTTTACCATTTCAGTGCAGTACTTAAACTTCTCAAGATACTTTTGCTGTGATGTTTACATGAATTGAAAAAATTAAGGAAACTTCTAAAGAGCAGGCCTTTATATGATTATATTTATACATGTAGAGCCATTCCATACTGATTTTATCCTTTCTTTTATAAATCCCTTGAAACCTCAGACAGAAAAATTTATGAGGTAGATGTGAGATCTGTTTTTACACATCTGCAGTACAGATCCTGATCGGGGCATCTGAGATCGAGCTCAGTGTAATTATTCAGTGGTTTAATGTTTTCTTCAGAGCTGGTATTGGCTGCTAGATTGGTGTGGGATCTGAAGCCAGTAGCAGACCACATTCTCCTGTGGAATCTGCAGAAGAAGCATTTTCAAGTAGAAAATATTGGCAGAAGTGAGGTGGTTATTGCCCAAGCCTTGATAGATCAGAGCTAACTCCTATGCACTGCCAAATTCACTGTGCTGTACTTGAAGGGCTAAAGAGTCTAAATGTATTATAGGCTTTAAAAGGTGTAAATGTGACCATGAGAAAGCCGAAAGTTTCTTGACACAGAAACCACTTCAATAACAAACAGATGGGTGGGTACCTGAACCACTGTGAGCTACTTAAGACTATTTGACTTTGTATGAATATTTTTCTAAATGCTAGAAGACTAAGCCTAAACCACCTCATTGTCCCTAAGAAACCATTCAACAGGATTTCATATCTTATCAGTATATACAGCCAAAATGGATGGCAATAACAATGAATAATGATAATCATTGATGTGACAAATAGGCAGATTTCAATATTCTTCCATATATTAGTGTTTTTTTAAGAAGCTCTGTGGTCAGTAGCATTCTGAGACACACCTTCTGTACTTCTCTCTCTCCAGAAAAGTGTTCTTTTGAGCCAAATGTCTTTTATACAACTGCATTAGTTCGGAAATGAAGCTGTGATACATTAAAATCAGATTTTAAATTTCCCAGGGAATACAGAGATTCAGGCCTTTTAGTGTCATTAATCAGAGGCAATTTGTACAATTGTTCTATTGAGCAGAGATCCTAAGCTAAATGGGCACCTATAATTCAATAACAGCTTTAGCATATGACATATACCCTAGGGAATTCTTTCCCTGTCCCTTTGGCATTGAATACAATCAGCTTGTTTCTGTTGGAAAAGTGCCCAAGAAATCTATAAACCTCATTATTTAGTCCTAGAAATAAGCACTACACTTCGAGTTACTAACAGGATCTCCCAGCCATCTTGGGGGAATTGTGTCATCAAAGATCACTAAACAGGATGCCAGGCTTGTCATTTGCAACAGAAACAGCAGAAGTCTACACTTCTCTTCCCAAATCTGAAATTTAGAATAACAACTAACATAATTTAAAGCAGGTAAAGGAAGGCAGTCAATCATTTTACCAGTGAAAACCTTGATGTCTACCCTGATAACTCCATCATGATTCTCAAGCAAATGGCTTTTCATATTACTTTGTCTGGGGACAGAAAAAAACAGGTACTACCCAAGTATTTGGTTGTGTCACAGGATATCTTACTTTGTTTATCTCTCCTGGTATGTCTAAAGCTTATCAGTTTTGCTAGCTCTTTAAACAGATGCACTATTTGTACTGCCCTTTCTATTGATAGGGAAATGAATCATTTTCACTTGATCTATCTTCCCTATGAAGCTGCTGGTGTTGGTATTACATGTCCACTATCTGTGACAAAACAGACTATCTTCCCATTTTCATGTTGTATATTTGTAGATAATTTTAACCCTTTTCTGACACAGAATGGATTCCAGAATTTTGATAAATATTTTAACAGAACATATTAATTTAGTGTTACAGTTCTTTCCAGGAAATATTCATGTTCAGAATGTTATATTCAAATGAAAGACAGGAAAGTAGAGAAAAAAAAATTTGTTTTATTTGAACTGTGCAGATTCAAAGGAATAAACTTTTTGGTCTAAATTGTCGTTGAAGATCACTAATCTCACTAAGTCTGCCACAGACTATTCATAATTTGCATTTTAATCTGTTTCCTGATTTTGGAAGTTCTTAATTTCTGAAGATAAGCAAATTTTGTCACTATTCAGCCTTTTCAGGAAGATGCTGTGTGAAGAATGTCCTATGTAAAAGTCATGACAAGCTAGGTGACTGGGAGTGGATTTTAAAGAGCTGAAATGAGCAGTCTCATACAAGTGACTGAAGTGGAACACAGTGAATGAGTCCCTTGCCTGGCCTGGAATAAGCCAGTACTCTCACACACTTTATGACAGAGTCTATTGTAGCTCCCTGTACCATCAAAAATGAACAGTGAGCATAGGGACCACTGACCTGTGAACTTTCCCAATAGGTTACAATTATAGAAATATGTGGTGTTTGCACAATCTCTCAGAATGTGAATTGTTGACCCAGTGGTGTAAAAGTTCCATGACTTACAGGCTGGATCATAAATTCAGGGAAAATATAGGAACCTGAGTTTAAAAAAATAATGTTAAGTATTGTCTATCTGAACTGAAGAAATATTTAGTGATCTGGTGACCTGTGTCTAAAAATGAATAGTGTCAAGAAACTTTGAGGAAGACAGACAACTTTCATACAGCATAACCATGTGCCACTGTAGCAGACAGGAGGTGGAATTAGTAAAACTCAGGGCTCTTCTGATTTGGTCTTGGTTAATAGTCCTCTTTCAAGCTGGAGATTGGACCAGCTGACCTCCAAGGGTTTCATTCAACCAGATATTCAATGACTCTATTAATTAAGCACAAAGACTGGCTGAGCATGTCTTTGTTCCTAAGTAGGTCAATTAACTTATTGCTAAGATGTGTGAAGTACAACAGTGTATTTGCTGCATTTCTCCTTTCTCCATTGTGGACTGTAGAAGGAAAAGAAAAACTTCTGTGGCAGTTGAAGCGTCTCTAAGGAAAATGACAATCCCAGATTTTGCCATAACCCTCTTTTTAAAACCTGCCCAAGGAGGAACATATTGTCTTCTCTAGTCTGTTGTTTCTAATTAGCTGCCTTTAAACTCTTTTCTGATCACCTTGTATGACAATCAGGGAAATGGAAAAGACAACAGGAAGACTAAAGTAATTAATAAGAATGAAAAAATCCTAGGCTTAACAGGTATAATAGAGAAGTCAATGACTGAATAATCACCAAGACAACTACAAATTACCTTTCAAAGCAGAAAAGAAGATTGCATTGCAGCACCCTGTATTACATTAGAGCCTATCCTTCAATAGGCCAGCTTTGCACCTCCTTTTCTATTTCCACCTCTCTGTTTATGTATCATACATTTGTATGCACTAATTAGTAGAGTCATCTGAGTCTAAAGATGTCCAAGTGTTTTTGCATAATGTTCAGTTACTCTTTTCTAAAACTTTTATAATCAGCTTAGGTATTCTAAATGATACTGATTAGACAACCTCAATGTCCGCTGTTATCTTAATTCTCTGTAGAGCAGACAACTGCCTTGAGGGAGGTTATAATAATGTGTCTCTACCTATTTATGCCAATTTGGCTTGCAGATTAAAACTTCCTTAGGTTACAATTTAGAGTCAGATTTTCAAAATCAAGCCAACAGATTTGTAAGCACCTATACTCACGCTTACCTCGAATTTAAAAAATTTACTGAACAGGACAGTTTGATGAGAAGATCTTCAGAGGAAAAATGAGTGATAAATACCCAGCTTACCGTGAAAGACTTGATTAGAGCTGCTTGATATTAGCTTCTGTTTAAGCCTTTGAAAATCTCTTCCTTAACAGCCTAATTCCAACTGCCAGTTGTTATTTGCACTTGTGCGTGTTGCCCTCTGAGTGCTAGAGCAAATGTTCTGTGCTGAGATTGAATAAATCAGAAGTGATAATCAATTTACAGGTAGGGCCGTATGACTTGTGCAGAATGAATTCACATGCCTGAAGAGAGATTTACAGTAGCTCCATCACAATTTTCTTTCATCAAGAAAGCAAGTAAAGAGCTTGCAAAGAGAATCGCAAAAAGGCTGTGTACAGATGCACCTGTTCATTCGCACTGTCAGCATTCCTGATTCTGTAGCCTGTGACAAACAGACTTGGGAAGGGCAGGCAACTCTGCACCAGACTGCCTGCTCACAAAAAAACTTTTTAGTATTAGGGTCTTATTTTCAGCATTCTGTCAAGCAGAAAAAATAATGCATGCCCAGTTTATTATCCTCTGAAGACATTACAAATTACCAGCTAAACATTTTCACCATATCTAATACTGCACAATCAAACCGCAACAACAATTATATCTGAAATGCAGAGTGAACAAGAGTCAGTGAGTAGCTGTCTGAGTTCCTACTGCTCCTTATAAAATGCACTGAAAAGAAAATAAGCAGATCTGATATGTTTCCTTTGTCGGTGAATATATAGCTGCCAATAATATTCCTAGCCTAGGCTTCCTTTCTTGTTTCTTACCATTGTTCTGCACCCTTGAGAGGTTCAGAGTTGGAGTCAAATACAAGTGAATTGGTAGTCATTGGATGAATTATATCTAAATTAACACATGCTCTAGAAAAAATTAAACAGCCTGTGGCAAGGTTTCTATGTAAATAGGTGCATCGATACATTGTGTTTTCAAACTATTCATCAAACCAGAAAGATGAATGAATGCAACCATCTTCATGTTCATAACAGAAAAGGTAACTTATTTAGGACAAGAAGATATGGTGCAATAAAGAGATTTACTGTGTGACTAAAATTAAAATTAAATTCCTGTTAAAATATTTATGTAGATGTAGCTGAAACATTCTGTGTAGGCCTTTGGCATTTCACAGACATATAATTCCAATATTCTTCTCCTGCAAATTTAGTGCTTACAGGATGTTAATGGCAATTCAGTTTTCAGGACAGTCTCTGCAGACTGTTTTTGCTCAGCAGGTAGTAGGGATTTGCATCCATATTTCAAATATTCTTCTATCTCATTACCAGCTTCTTATTTCTTTGTGACTTATACCTCTATAAAATCTAGCTTGCACTATAGGAAATGTGATTTCAAAAAAGTAAATTCTGTGTAATGAACATTTATCATACTCTTTCTTGGGTTTTCCCTCCTGAGAGTTCTTTTTCTTTACAGACTGGATGAAAGAATAAAAGGGCATGCTTAATCAAAAATTTAAATAAAAAGGAAAAAAATAATCTTTTCTAAAAATCAATCACTTTAAAAGAGTTTTAAAATATTGGGGTACCTCACTTAAATATGATGCTCCATGTTAAGTGGTAGCACTATTTGTTCTGTTACCTTCCTTTGATTGAACTGAGATCTATAAATAATATAAGTACACTGGGAAGTACATTTGCTTGGGTGAGTTAATTTGTAAGAGTTGTAATCAGTACAAATTCAGTAAGTGCTTTTTGTAATATGGCTGAATGCAATGAAGTGATTTGGTATTCATGCAGATGTCACATAATTTCAGAGCTGTTACACTGTAATTTTGTAGCACTTAATAGAAATTACGGTGGTGGCAATTTTGTCACTGTAGGTAAGGGGGTCTTAGGGCTTCTCTCATAAATTTCCAGCTCCCTCTTTTCAGGTGTTTATGATATACTGTAAAGGTAAAACCATCAGCCTAATAAAATCAGGTTATAACTGATCAAACCCCGAAGAAGAGATGCACCCAAACAGCAAAATTTTAAAACTCTAGTTCAAGTAAAAATGCTAACACTTTTGGTTCAATGTATGATAGATGCAGAAATTCAGATCTGCATTAGGTTTTTGGAACCCTTCTGCCTCATCTTATGCCCACCCTTCACTCAGCACACAGTATTCCAGTGCAAAGGAATGCTAGCCAGAGTTTGCTAGCCAGAGCTGGTTACAGTTTGATTTCTAATCCTTCAACATCTGTCTTGAAAACCTTTTTATTTTTGATCATTATAATACTCCTCACTTCTTCTGTGGAAAGGAAATAACGTTTGTACATTGTCATTCTTCTTTTTCCTGAAGTGAAGGTATTGAGGGAATGAAAACACTTCTTCTGATTAAAAAGACATCAGTTGTAATACAAGTATTTACACTTGGTATTTCTAACCTTTAGCTTTTTGACCTGGTGTTGCAGGTGAGCTAGAAAAACATCAGGAGAGAAAGAAAAGTTTCACCACATTTTGTTTCACTTGTTTGCGTGCCTATGGGCTGTTTGCAGCACCTTCAGATCTTGTGTGAAAGCTAAGACCTGCAGTACAAATAATCTCTTAGCACAATGGCTGCTCTTTGTGCCTTGTGCAAGCAAGGTTCTGCAGAATAAAAAGGATAATTTTATAGCTTGTGACACACCAGAAGATCTTTTATATTCACAGCAAAGCAGAGGCAATGCGAGATGTTCTACACTGCTCATGCCATGCATTTATATCCTCAGTTGGAGAATCAAGTAAATAATTTAGTTCTGCCATCTCTTTTGAGATTAGTAACCAATAAGCACTGAACAGCTGAGGCTAGAAAGAAATTTCTGATGCATTTTACCTACTGAAACAATCATTAAATACCAATTTTTGATTTATTATCAGCTTAATTGAAAGATTTGTGAAAACTGTGAAAGCTTTTCCACTCTATTGCCACCCAATAGAAAAATAAATGTTGTAGGAACTTGCTGGAAATCATACATATATTCACATACATGTTTCTCTAGTGCATAATAAAAGAGTTAAGGGCCTCCTGAAGTGCTGTTCTGGTTTAAAGTGTATTGTATGCAAACTATAGTTTCAGAGAGAACCATGAGTTTTATAATTCTTACTCTGTTTTGAGAGTACTGGTTTGTCACACCATATTCACATGAGTTTTTAAATTTGTCCAAACCAAACATTAAGAGTACATTCAGTTAGAAGTTGAATGTGACACAGAATCAAACCTCTTTTATTAAAATATCCAAGTCTGATTAAATATAGAGTCATTTCCAGACTTTGAATATTAATCAATCTGCTCATGTGCTAGCAATACCGGGCCCTGGATGGAAATAAGCTACTCAGCTGTTTGTCATTTTTCCTGAACAGCTTCATAGAGAGTCATGAGATATTCCACCAGAAAATATTTTCTCAGGTTGTGACTGGGGAGTTTTAGCCAGGTGAGCAACATGGAAATTTTTAATTAATATTTGCTACAACATAATAAGACAAGAATACACTAATCTTTAGCAATGTTTTAATTCAAGCAGGTCTTATTGCTGTTCATCATAATTGGTAGATAAGATGTAAGAAACCTCTGCAAGAAGAAATGTTGTACGGTGCTGTTCACTAATCTCCATTTATGCCACTCAGACTTAAATTCTTTGCTCTATAATAATCTGCATTTTTATTTTACATTATTTCCAGAGTTAAATGAAATTCTATCATGGATTCTCATTTTACAACATGTTTTGAAGAGAAAAACTATACATATAAACATATTCCTTCTGCTGAAAGGTCTGTTACAGTGAACTACCTCTCCATGGTAAAGAACTCAGAAATTCCTCAGGAGAAGGTAAAGCAGTTTCATCTTTCTTCTTTGTTGTCCTCCCACATCTCCTTCCAGAGTAAATCCCATGGTAAAAGTCTGAAAGTATTGAGAGTTGAAACCTGATTTCAGTGACACAAGAGGACTGATCTTTAGAAAATGGTTTAAATCAATCATCCAGAGGAGATTTAATGAGACAAGCAATTGATCATAGTCTTATTCAGTTTACAACATATGGGATGGCCCAGAAGACTAGCAAACTGTTAGTGTGTTGGCTGATATGTTCAGGGAAGTATTGGCCCAAGTTCAGAGAGAAGTAAAAACCAGCATCATCTGGTCTTTTCTGGTAGAGAAATGGCAGCAAAGAACAAATGCAAGAAGCATTTCTCGCTGTATCATTCAAGCTTCTTCTAATCCTCTCCTGCTTCCTCTCCATTTTTCTGGTAGTATGGAACTTTCAGAATGCTTTATCCATCTGCACTGACCCTTATGCTTCAGGACTGTGAATTCCACCAGTGCATGATCACTGCACCCCAGGCTGCCTCAGATCTTGATGTCACCAATTAGATCATTTGCACTGGTCACCATCAGGTCCAGGATTGCAATCCCTCTGGTAGGGCTGAAGAAAGTACCCACAGTGAATTCCAGGAGTTTTCTGGATCACCTACAGCTTTCTGTGCTGCTTTTCCATCAGATGTTGAAGGGATTGAAGTCCCCCAGCAGGATGAGAGCTTGTGAGTGCAATGCCTCCTGTAGCTGGAGTAAGAAGATTTCTTCAATAGGCTCCCCTTGAACAAATAGTGAATCCAGGAAGCTCAGAACCATGTATGAGAAATTAGAAGTTAAGAGCTGTTTGATAGACATAGGAAAAAGTACAATGTCTTTAAAAATATGAACTACTGTCATTAAGAAAAGCATGACTCACAGCTTTAAGCACTGAGTATTCCTGACTCACTAACACAGGGGGCTTCTTTCCGAAGAACCGAACAAAACAAAGTTTGGAAAATAGCAATCATTTAACCAGAATGGTTAAACATCTGGACCAAAAATAGTGCAGTTATGTTCAGAAAACAGTACACAACAGAATGTCTGCCCTGTTACTGACTTGACACACCTCTCTGAAAAGAAGGAGGAGCTTTAATTAAGGTGCTTAGGATCCAAGTGGGTTGACACACTCATTTAAAGGCTGGTGTCATTCAACAATTAGTGCTATCCTGTGGGATTAAACTGAGCAGGTTTTTGGCTGTGCATATGCCTAAATCAGATTAATTGAAAGAGGGAGGGGAAAAAAAAAGGCCAAATATATTTTTTTCAAAAATATAACATCTTTTGCATTAAAAAAATAAAAAAATACAGTCAACCTTACAAAAGACCCCACAGAAACAGTTAAAAGTAAATATTTCCTGACATTCTAAGCTGATCAAATAGCATTTTATAATATGTTGCTCATAATATTTGCTCCAAAGTAGCTATGTTGTTTTCATGTCTCTAACTCAAATATAATGACTCATTTGAAATAAGTATCCTTTTCAATCTTAGTATACAGCCAAAACTGACACTTAATAGACTCTATGGAGGATTTCAGAACAGATCACAGGATCTGAATTACAGGTGAACATAGTGTATTCAGAACAATCAGGGAAAAAAAAGGAATCATATCAAAAATATGTGTGCTCAGATTTATGGAAACCAGAGAGGTAGGCATCCTGAATGTCTCTGTGGGTTCATTTCCTAAGTGCATCATAACATTTGAAATTAGAAAAAGTTGAATTTAGAAATGTAGTGGCTCAGTAAATTAATGGTATGAGAGCATATACCATCAGTATAGAGAGACTTGGACCACTAAGAGATTCATTAGCAGACAAGAGAGAGTGGCAGATTAAAGCAGGATCAGAGTCTAAACGTGAAGATAAATCAGACAGCCCACTAGAATCCAAGAGTTTCTTTGAAAACTATTTCCCTGCAGTCAGAAAACTGATTAACTGAAATTTATCTAGAAAATAGTTTGTTTCCAGAGGCAGAAGCTGTAACTGACACTTATCCTGTTCAAGATTAGTAACCAAAAATATAATCCTTTGGCATAGTTTCTTTATCATTTCATCCATTAGCTGTTGAAGGTAATTGGTCAATTAATAGTGCCAGATGGGATTCCAGTGCGGAATGGGAAGATAATTCTGCTTATATTTATTTCTGCAAAGATATGTGTGTATGTTAGAATAATGATCCCTATTAAAACACACACATATCTTTGTATAGGTTTGTATCCTTGGCAGAGTCTAGCAGAATTTATATGTACTTTGTATCTGTGATCCAGGTTGTTGTCTTCTACTTTTTAAATGTTAACACCCTAGCTATTTGTCACCATCATTTTGAACCCAAATAGAGAAACATGGAATAAGATTTATTAAATGTCCTGTCAACCCTTCTCTACTTGAGCTTGTATATCTTCTTTGGATTATTCATGTTGTATAAAATGTGGTGTTGAAAAAAAATAATATTTTGGTAGAAAAGACACAACATATAGAAGAAGGAAGAATAATTTTGAAATTTACACACACGCAGAAACAAAAGGATGGCCTTTTCTAGATGGCACTATTGAATAATACAGGGAAAACAGATTTCTCATCAGAAAGTAATGCAAAATATTTCAAACTAACTATTGCTGTTTGTTTGCAAATCAACCACCATCACCATACACAGCACATTGTGATAGAGTACTAAATTATCTGCAGCTATTTACTATAAAACATTAAGTCTTTCATTAGCTTCTAAAGATTTCTAATATTTGAGATGTGTCCTTTCATGTTCAGTTCAACCAGGGGTGTCAGTAAGGCTTTGGAGATGTCCTGATATATCTGAGATGCCCACAACATTCTGGTGGCATGGAAGTAGAAGTCACGCACCTGCCTGGAAATAGCACACAAGACACACCAAAGCATCTCAGGCAGCATGAAAAATCCTTCTTTAGACAACAGATAAAAGCCTCTGCAGTCCCTGGGCAGTAATGTGTGAATCGCTCTTAAGCTACCACTGAGTGCTCACTGATACAGCAATTAATTTCTCATGGTCATTTGAATTCCTGTCTGTTCATGATCTGTTTGTAAAAATTACAATTTCTTTTGTGGTAATTCCTGGAAAGTCACTGTCTGACAATGAATTCACATATTTCTTTATCAGGCTTGCAAGCTGTCTGTTGAAACAGGCCTTGAATTTCTCCATCTATTCCAAATAATGTTAGTAATTACCTCTCATGCAACTTTTTGTATTTAATTTACATTTTAACTTCAACTTCGTGTCACTCAAGTATTTCCTTCAAAGAGAAAATATCTTGCTAGCAAAAGACTATTTTTTTCGTCTTTCTTAAGTTGTAATGTTCTTTAGGTATTTCCATAACCTGATATTCTGCAGCTAATGTTCATTTACATATCTGCAGAGATCATAGTAGGGGAATTCAACAGAGCTTGCAGCTAAGCCATACATTTCCTTCAATCAAGATGGAAAGGAAATTGGTTGTGGGATAAGGTCTATTGCCGATCCTCAGAACTATGCCAAATACATGCTGAAAGTAAATGATTACCTAATTTTGACGTATTCCCTCATTTGTGATATCCAATATTGTGCTCAAAGCAGCCTAAAAGGGTTAGAGGCCACCTGTCAAGTAAAGAGACCTATAACTGCTGCTGCATTACACTGAAGGAACCTCTGTGGCTGCATTCTGCATGTGCACAGCAAGTCGTGTGCATCCCCGGTGTAACTCAACTGGCATGTCCATTGGCAGAGGGGAATTTTTCATCTGCCATCCATGATGATAATCACAGATGGTGAAATTTGTGTTACTAATAAAGAAATTATAAGAGGAATATATGCCATTTATTACAAGTGTCAGTTTAAAAGGCAGCAGATATTACAGTAATACATCATTTCTTGACCCCAAAGTCTGTTACTGTGTATGCTAGGAAAAGACATTTCTATTCCTTCAGGCTTTCACAGCACTGTGCCATTGATTCAACATTAAATATGATTAGTTAGCATTTTTGCTGCTTTCATATGGCTTGCTGTCAAAAAGTTTTAATTTTTTGTGCTGAAAGCAAAGCAAATCAAACTCCCACCAGACATTCTAAAAGATCAGGTCGATTTCTTGACCTGTATATAAGAATCTCTTAATTCTTATTTTTAATGCCAGATTATTCTAGCTTTAAGTTAAAGTTATATTGTAAATGAACAATTGCATTCTCTCTCTTGGTTCTCATGGAACCTAGAGAGACAGCCCCAGACTTCCCCGAGCTAGGTCAGGGAACACTTTTGCAAACCCTGCTGCTCCCAGGTTTGGCTTCCCCAGCTCAGGCCAGGGGAGAGGTAACACAAACACTCTGCATGTACTTCACAGCAAAAGCACCCATTAATTTCAGTCTCTTTGACAGAAGGTCATTTGACTTCGTTGGTTCGATTGTGCAGCATAGTGAATTAAGGAAGGATTCTTATGATTTGGCTCCAAAAAAGACATGGTGCCTGCAGTGATAATAGACAACACCATCTTTAACAGACAGGTTATTTTTTCCAAAGTGATTTACGCCCTTGTGCATGTCTCAGGTAGTGGAATCAGCTGCTTGTGATCCCAGACATAAGTGTTGCATCATCAGTGCACAGGTAACCTCCTCCACCTTACTCACTAGACAGACTTTGAATCAGCTCACAGTCAGCCACAGTGATGCAGTGGCTAATTCTCTTATTTGTGGATGCCTGTTCTGTAGAAAACAAAGCCATATCTTCTTCTCCCTGATAAACCTCATTAATGGATGGGCACATTCCCTCACATGGTTTATCAAAATCTTGAGAACAAATGAGATTAAGGATCCTGAAACTAATGCCGGAGAAAGCAGGGTTGAAATTAAAAAAAAAAAAAAATCACTGATAGATTTTGCTATCACTAATTATTATTTTGAGCAAAGCCGCCATCAGCCAGAGCTTTCATTTCAAGGTGATAGTCACAATTTGATGTGAATCCATCTAGCCCAGGAATATGACATATACCAAATATTTAGGATAAGATAACATAATCTTTGGAAAGGGGATTGTGATTTTGGGTATAATATTCTCTCTCTCACCCAAAAAAAATTGGGTGAGTATTTTACAGCCAAGGTGTGAGGAAATGAAACGAACAAGAAGAAAAGTATTTGCATACTTGTGCATGTCTTTACTTATGTATAAGATGGGTTGACTTACCTGTTTGACTATAAAATTACCACTGTGTTTTGCTACAGATTCTGCACCAGATTTCTCTCCTTAATTTGATGCTTTTTGGTGCTGAAAATGGTCTTAGACACAGCAAAATAGTTATAAAAAACCTCCTAGACAGATTTAATTCCAAATAGACCTTGGCCTTTCTTGTTGCATTTTTACGTACTTTGACACTATCCCTACATTCATCCCAAGTGGCCTGTCCCTGCTTCCACTAGATTTGTATCTCCTGGTTGAGTTTTGACAGGAATTCCTTGATCAGTTGTGCAGGTCTCCTGTCCCTTTGGGTCACTTTCTTGCCCACGGGGATGCACCATTCTGAATTTCTATATAACAATTGTTTCTAGTTTTCCAAAAACACAAAGGTGGGCTAAGAGCAGAAGAAACTAAGACAGAAACCAAGAAAATATACTGGGTGTTTCATTAGCAGATATTAAAACTTCACTGACATTTTCACTGCATTTTGTTTCATACTCTGGCAAATCACTGGTTTTTTTCTCACAGACACACATATAAATATGAAACTAACCCGAGTATATGATGCTTTATTTTGAAGTTTTTATGCACAGTGTGCAGTGGAACATTCTGAACACAAGTGTGGCTCTGACATTCACATTGTGCAAAAAACATGACAAGTTATTACATCCCTTGCAGTCTCAGTCTGCTTTGTCTTTAAAATGATGATGATAATCCTCCTTTCCCATTCTGAGCCTTTCTGATTTAGGTAACAAGGTCTTTTTGGGTGTAGACTACCAGTTAATTTGTGCTTCTTCAACATTACCCTCTCTACTGAGACCTATAGAGATTGTCACATTTCTAAAAAAAAAACAATAATGAGAGAACATATAATAGGGTTGAGCTGGAAAACACATATCTTCATTCTTATTCCTTACAAGTAATGCAGATTATTACATGTTCATCATTCCAATAACACATATAAAATATTACTCACACCAGAATTATATAGATAAAACCTTTGCATTACTCTTCACAAGGTCATATGTTTTATAGAGATAGATGGAAAAGCTGTTGTTTTACTTTGCAAATTTTTCATGACAGTTTATGAGTTAAATCCTATATTGTATGAAATCTTTTGCTGGAATAGGGTAGTAAAGAACCAGGCAGGTGGCATTTTAGAGACTTACAGGATTCAGCAGCTGAGCCTGCAGCCAAATGAGAGATGAGAGCAGCAAAAAGGCCTGCACTTCTTTGGCAGCATTATAAATGGATAGAGTTACTCTCTACACGTGAAATTTCCTTAAATCCAGAGAGCAAATCAGATTAGAGGCTAGCATAATTCTTTCTGGATGAAATCACATTCTGTCCATAGAAATTCCATGTGATGGATTTTTATTGCTAAATGGTGCTATACACATACATTCAGCACTGATAGCATTTCAGAAGAGGCATTTGAAATCAAAAGCATTTGAAGATGGTGTTGGGCTGATATAGTCCACCCAGGATCAGTCTGTTCTTATCAATACTGCTTCTCATGTACAAGATGAAAGGGCAGAGAAAAAAAGACAATGCAGCTTCAAGAATAATTCCACTTAATATTAAGTCAAGCAAAACAATCGTCTTAAAGGATTTTTTTGTTTGTTTGTTTATCCCATGGAAGAAAGTGAAAAAAACAGGCTGAGTTGTCAGGACAGTAAGTTGGAAAGCTTAGATAGACTTTGGAAAAGTAAGTCATGTACAACTTTTGCACTCCATTAAAAAGATTTTCTTTTTAACATTACTCATTATTCTCTGCTGAGTAGGAAGGAAATGGTCTCAAACTTTGCTATAAACAAAGTCCTAGGCATATGAATTGTGCAGATAGCAAATTTCTAATTATATTGTTGGAAAATTACAGTAATCTAAAAAAATATTAAAAAGCTTTGCTTAATCTGATCAAAAATCTTCACCTCATACAAATACTGCATATGCTGTCAGTAATTTTTTAATTGTATCTTTAACTAAGATATTAAAATTATTTAGAGTAGGGTTTGTCTTGCTGTTACTGGCCTATATAATACAAAGTATAACAGTTGTATTATAATGTCAATAGGTCTTAAGAATATGAGTGTCCAAGCTTTGTATATATATGGAACTCTTCCCTTCCTCCTTCAGTTTATATGTCTAGCTTAAAAATGAATACCCTTTGGAAAAAATGGCAGGAACTAAGAACAGACAATAGACTAAAGTTTGCTTTTTCTGCCAGTCCTGCATTTTTTATCTTATTTCTCCCCAGGAGAACAGTAAAGATCATTCACCAAGGACAAGTCATCGTAATCACAGAAAGTATCAGCTGTATATAACTATACATATAAACACTTACATGTATCTGCCTTTATTTTTGAGCTTTTCTTCTCCAAATTTGCAGAGTTAAGGAAAACAGAAATTCTTCAGAATAGCACTCACAAGTTTTCCATTACTAGAGCTGTGGAAATATGTTGACAAAAATATTTTTGGAAAAGAACAGCATCCTTCTGAAATGAAAACACATCTCCTGTGGAAATTTCTATATGGACTGGAAATCTGTGTTTTCTGATGAAAAATGCAAACTTTCATTTCATAAAAATGTTTTTAAAATATGAGATTAAATTTTATGCAATAAATTGTGAGCATTTCAAACAGAAAATGCTTTTTTAAAATTTTAACATTGTATCTCTGGTATTTTTATAGCAGATTCTGACTCCAAACTGGTCTTTTACTTTATCATAGATATTTGTCCTAAAAGGAACTGTGCAATGGAAGTTAAGTAAACAGCAGCTATTTTATCAAAGTTCAGTGACGACTTATACCTGACTTTATTGGGTGAAAAATGTCTGCTTATTTTTATATAACAACATGAAACAAATGAAAAAAGATCTTTCACTCACATCTATGAGTTGAACCTGAAGCAGAAATCATTACAGATCTGATTTTACAGCTCATATTCACAAGAGTGATCCCACTAGTGTAAATAAAGACTACAGGATTAACACCTATGTAAGGGAAAAGAATGTTTCTAATGAGCTGTGCTGTGGCCACTGAGAGTGATAAGCAGATCTCTGCTGCATACAGTGGTGCTTTCAGTTGCTTTCCTTTGCATTACACAAAGCCCTAATTCCCACTGTATTTATATTTTAGTCATCATTTGCTAGTTATGATGCTAGATATTCACCCGTCCTCTTCTTACAGCAGTTAGAATCAGCAAGGGAAGTGACATCTTTCAAGATGTCTTAAAATACAACCCTCTTAGAAGCCTTCTTGCTATATTTTAGACACTTGAATAAAGGATAATTTTGTTTATTAGTGCATGCAAGCAGATAAAACAGACAAAGGAAGAGCAGATGAATGTGTCAGTCCACCATGGCCAGCTGCACAAGATAGACTTCAGAACCTGCTTATTTCTGCTTAGCAAAAGCCCCTATGGAACCCAGGAAGCACAAAGGGCTTTTCCTTGGGAAAAATGTGTGTGATGAGTGAAGCAACACAGGTGACAAGGATCATTCCTAAGAATTGTATCTTTCCTTCCAAGGAGATGGCCGGTAGACTTCTGAGACTGATTCCTTGATTTCTTCCTCTCTTCTTCACCACCAATGAAAAGTCAAACAAAAAAAGGAAGAAAACATAGCAAGAGAATGAGAGCCACTTCCCACTGTTTCGTTCAGTTTCTCCTTCCATAAACTAATAATGACATGGCTGACAACCTGTATCATATGTCATGTGTAACAAAGCTCACAATAAGCACCTCAGATGCTTTGCTACTGAAAGAATTAAATCGTAAAATGTACATGAAAATAGAAATGCATGTTTCACATCAGTAGAAATGAGCTAAATATATAAATAAAATCCTCTGCTAAGGCAAAACAAGTGTCAAATTTATCTTGGTGGGAACTTCCTGTAATTACAAGGTTGTAATTAAGATTTTATGGTCTTTGGTCTGTAGCAGTTTTCTCTATTATCTGACAAGTTGGCGTTTGTAGTACTGAGTGAAGACCAGCCTACCTGAGCTGTGTACTACTCCGTTCTCCTTTTAAAGCCTCAAGGTTGCACATGGCATGGATGATTTGTTTATTTCAACTTCTCTTAATTTATGCAATATCTGTGCCTCACTAGCTCTGAAGTCAACCATGATAGCGGATACAACAACCAGTTTCAGCTGGCACATCTCCAAATATTCTTGCTTGTAAAGTATTCGTTGGATGCCTCAGCTATTTCACCACCCTCTGTGACTTCAGTTCCCACTCTTGAAATGCTGTGACTTCTTGGGCTCCTCACTAACTCTCACAACAGCACCAAAAGCCTTTTCAACTCTCTGCCATTTCTGCCCATCAATTAAAATTACTTTATTGTTGGAGCAGCTGTACATTTTCAAAGTTATATCAATGCAGATGACAGCCTTTTGCTGATTCAGATGCAGGAATTCTGTGTCAGTACATCATGTCAAGTTGGGAGAAATCACTTCAAATCAATGCCAGACTTTTCCACTGATGTGAGTTAAACAGCTCCTAGTAGCTCACATGGCATTATGAAAGACAAAAAATACTGTTAAACTCTTCCAAAACTTCAGTAAAAATGTCTCTGTGCTGTTCATTTGAAAACATGATAATCTATATCAAATTTTAAGATTCCTCTTCTGTGTAGTATTAAATGGAAAATCACAAGACTGCATGAGTATGAATCTGGTATGAACAATTTGCAATGGCTCACTCTCTCTTCTCAAAAGCTATTGTTACAATTGAGATATTATTTACCAAAGCCCTCTATTGCACCATAAAACAACCTTCTTTGAATGGATCTAGTCCTGATCTTTTCAGATTTTACTTCTATAACTCAGCAGGCTTGTGTTTTGAGCCAGAGATAAAAATCAACTTCTGTCCAAATGAAATAGAGATTTTATGCAGAATATAAGCATAAAGAAGCATGTGGTACAGAAGATTTTGTTCAGAATGAACATGTCACAGTAATTTATAAGGTAGAATTTCTATTCCAATAGGACAAAAGTTTAATATCCATGAGAAGAATAATTACTGCCCATGAAACTCTGGAGATAAATTAGTAACAGCGATTGCCTCAAAAGAGTGTGATTTGCACATTGCTTTAGACTCAGTATAGTCAAGTACTTTCGGTCTTATGACATTGCAGTAGTCACATTTAAAAACACATTAAAATATCTGCTATCATTGCTGATGCCTCTCCTTGGTTCCATCTAGTTCTTCAAAAATCAGCCCAGTGTTTAAAGAACTTGCTTATGTCCCACACGGATCTTGAATACCAAGTAGCACTCACAACATCTGAGGATGTTAATAGGACACTTGTGTTCTTTTTCATGACTTCATATTTATTTCTTCTTTTCTCAGAGATAAAAAGTTATAGAAATGTACTTGCACATATTTAGTTCCCCTGTGTGCACATGAACATTCATAAATGATGAAATTTATTTTTTTCCCCTCTGTCAGGAGGACCTATAGTGCTTTAAGTCCACCATTTTGATTTTTATGTTGTTTTCCTTATCTTTTCTTTCTTCCACTCCTGCACCCTCTCATTTAGACAAAAATGCAACTAAACAGTAAGTTGTCTGTAGTCCTTGAGCAGTAATACAGAGAAGTGAGCATGAGTTCAGGATTCTTTATGCTGTCAAAGAGAGAAAAATACAACTGGGTCTCCCTTGTGCTTGATATTTCTTGATTCATTCGCCCTGCATCCTTTAGGTAGCTGGTGTAAATCAAGGCAGATGGCAGTGTTAATTCATTACAGTGACTGATGCATTTGGAAACCCAGTTTCAGACAAGCACGCACAAAGGACTACTGTGTGCCCTTGCAACCACTCAGCAGCCATAGGTTCACCTCAAACCAATCCGAGCCCCGTTCTCATCCTTTCATTTCACCAAATGAAAGGCAGACATCTCCCCTGTTTTGCTTTCTTTAGTAACAGGTGTTGCTGGTCCTCTTACTATTTTTGTTTTCTTAGATAAATTAGCTCAGATTCTTCTGAAAAGAAATGGCAGAGAAAGAATTCTTCATGTAAATAATTGAACCCTTACCTCTAATACATAAAGCAAAGACTTGTGACCTGTATCAGTGGAAGGAAAACATGTTTATTCATTGCAATAAATGTCATTAAGTAATTTTCTTTTGCTGACCTTCCATTATCTGTGACATGTTTGGTATATGCAGAAGTCAGCTTCGGAAGAGTACACAATTTCACATCACCAGACTGCCCTGGGACTCAGTAGGACATCCAGCAGCAACAGGGAGACCATCTGCTCCCTCATGAAAGCCCTGCTTTCTGGGATGGCCCCATGTGTGGGTCATTGTGTAGCCCTTCTCATACCTGCCACTCAAGGGCTGTGTAGATTTAGAGAGAGGAATAAATAATAAAGGAAAAAGAGGAATAAATAATATTTACAGGCAAAGAGGAATAAATAATATTTACAAGCCATTCAAAGAATCAGAGAATGCAGAAGATTGGTAGAGGCACCACATCCCTAAAATACCTAACTAGGTGCGTTGGCAGAAGCAGAGAGTGGAGAAACATTTAAAATTATAAGAGAAATTACAAGAAAGTGAGAGGTCAGTAGCACAGCCACTTCCTGAGATATTAACCTGACATGACTAAATTGACACTCACTTTTCAGATTAAGGGCTTAATGGAAATAGCAAATGGCACAACTTTAATCTTGACTTGAGACAAGGATAGTAATGAAAACAGGAACTGGCTGAGACTTAACCTATTCTTCGAGTTGTCTTAAAAGGGTAATCTCAAAATCCTCTTTAGATGATGGAGTTTGTAAGGCTGGAAATAGTAATTTCTAATGGCATTTTACAAGCCATTAACAATGCGTATACCTCAAAAGAAAGCCACATGTCACTGCCTTTTTCCAGGCTGAAAAGTACATGGGATTATTGTTATTTTGGCCATTTTTCATATTTTATCTCTTTGCCCTAAAATGTAATCTGTTTCTGATCTTTGCTATGTGAGATTTTATTCCTCTTGGTACCAAAATGTCACTTTATAAAACAGGATGGTCTGTTCAGGTCTGTTCTGTTCCACTTCTCTAAGCATTCAGACCTTGATTAACATGGTACCAAAGCAATGAGGTTTTCCCAATGACTCTGATGATGGAAGCTGAGCTGGACCCTAACTTAGTACAGCGGCACAACACCAAATTCATTGGGACAATAGTAAACGTTCCTGATTCCTTCACACCCTGAAGGCACTTAATCCAGAGAGATGAGAGTGCAAATAATATCAAAATGCCAAGAATCTTTGAAGACTTTTTCAGAAAGCTTTGTGCTTTGTCCTATCCCCTGAAGACAACAACAAAATTGTCACATAGTCTCCCATCCAGCAAGTATTCAAGCTGCAGACGTCTTGTTTCCTGTTCTTAAGAGTTTACTTCCCCATTACTTTAAGTAAATTCAGGCTGGAGCTACATTTTGCTGTCCCATCTGACTCTGGTTTTGGGGCTCTTTCACTCTTACGTACTTCCCAGGGATAAGCAACTGCATGCAAGAAAGCTGAAGTAATCAGGTTCAAAGTGTACTTTCCTGGTGTCTGCACAAATCTGGCATTTGCTGTACCAATTTGCTTTCCTGTCTGAAGTTCTTACTTAAATTTTCATCAGACAAAAACTTTGTTAATCTTAATTTATGTGCAAAGAAATGATGGGCAAAGAAAACCTTTGAAATAATAATAAAAAGATTAATAGTAGTATTTTAAAAATAACACTACAGCTTCAAGCACAGAATACCAGCTGTTGCTTGATAATACAAGTAGAAAGTTTCAGTAACTCTGAATAAGAAAAAAAAAAAGCTTTCCTGATGAAGATATTAAAAGATAATTAAATTTTATTTTAGATATCTAAATGGCACGTGTCAGTTAAGATGAAGTGGCAGTGGGATTAGGGTAATTTCTAAATTAACAACCATAATGAAAAATAAGAGTGGGTTATTCTGTTAGACCTGAAGAACTCAAAAGGATTTGTAATGGGGCAGACCCATTTCAGACTTATACTTCTGAACCAGTAAAGTTTTCGTGGCATTGTATAAGCAACAGCCTGACAAGGAATAGAATGAAAGTCTGATTGTATACTTCATGTACAAGAACACTGACTCAAAATCTCATGCTAAGTTTTAAGCTCATATAAATGTTTTCAGTTTTTAGATTTGCCTAAATTTCAGGAGCATGTATAATAGAATAATTATGTCTTCTCTCTTGTTTTGTAAGGAATTAAAAACATCCCTAAGCTACAGTCTGTGGTTGGAAAATGAGGTGGTTTTTCTCTCTTTTGGTTTATCTCATGGGAAATTTTCTTCATAAAAATATATTAAAATGTGTGTTCCACAAATTTTGTTTCCAAGCTACTTGACATCCTATGGAAAGATTTGTCGTGTTTTCAGCGCACTAGCATAATACATTCAAAATCTGTATTCTAGCTAAAGAGCATGATGTCATATAAAAAAAGAAGAAAATATGTCTTCAGTCATTTTTCTTTTGGCCTTTTTAACCTCTGATATTCAGACAATGCATCTAAAATACTGGATCATTCTCTTACTAGAAAATGTATTTCTAATAGCTTTTTTGGAAACACATTTTTAGGTCTTCCTTTTCTAAAACTTAAAATCTTCCTTCCATACCCTAAGGAAAATGAAAAAAACCCAAAATTTTTTCTTCATTGTTGGCATTATTTTTTCTTAATATTGAAGTTGTCAAATTAATCAAAATACTTCTACCTACAAAGAAACAAAGTCGAATGTTATACAAATCACTGGGATAAGAATACACCCACTATTTACTTCAGAAGTAAACATCTGATGGATTAGATGGAACTTTTTTCATTTTGTGTCATGGGTCACTAAAGGCATCTGCAAGGAAATTTTTGCAAATTAATGGCCATTCTGTTTTATTTTGTTCTGTCAATATGTGTATGTAAACGGGAAATATATTGTCAGAGTATTTTCCAGTTGCTCTGGATGACATTACTGCTGAAAAGGTGTTTGTTGAGTATAATGGACATAAGTAAAGAGAAAGAAACATAGCAATCAGGTTTCTGATTAAAGTATCATGTAAAGTCAAATTACCACCTTACCATACACATGTAAGGCTTCTGCTAAACTGGTTTACAACAATTTTTTTTTATTATTATTTTCCTTAGAAAAAACAAAAATTATAATTTTTGGAAATTTCTAAATACATTTGATGAACAATTGTTGGACTGCATGCCAAATCTTTAGGGATTTAATGATCTACATTATAATCAGCTCACCGAGGATGTAATTCCATGCAGCTCTTTTTACACTCTCAAAAAAGAAGGAATTTTAGCTTTAGGCAAAATGAATTCCCTAAGCTCTTCATTTTGTCACAATATTAAAAAAAATTATTAAAGAAAATTGTATTTATAGGAATTTGAACATGCTGCTTCCTTAATACAAAATTAAGTTGGAGCACAGTGTTAGCTAGTGACCCCTCAGTCCTGAAAGCCTGCACATGGGTCTAGGGCACCCATCAGGTACCACACTTTTGCCAGAAACTATCCAGGTAGTGTCTTATAGCCAGATTCATTCTCAGGTTCCTGTTCCAGGCTATTTTCATGCTGTTCCTTCAAAACATGAGTAAACCCAGCTAGAATTATTTGTGGTATCAAAAAGCATTTTCATATTTATGCTACCAAAAAGCATTTTCCAAATACTGACTGGTAGTGTCAGTCCTCCCCCGGATCACATCAAGATGTCATGGTGGTATCTCAGTGCAGGCACACGGAGTACACCACCATTTCACCTCAGAGGTTTTGCATTTCTTCAGGTTTACGGAGGAAGGACTGAGATCTACCAAGGGAAAATCACATTTGATAAACCTGATTGCTTAGCAGGGTTTAGTGAAAGGAATTCCACCAGAACCCAAACTTTTCAACAATCAAATTTCCACAGGAGCCCAAATCAATATAGATTTTGCATATTTTTCTGTCCCCATTAGCACTAATTAAATTTAGGGGTGACTACTTGCAAGCAGAAAAAAATCTC
Source organism: Climacteris rufus (assembly GCA_013398175.1). Taxonomy (NCBI): domain Eukaryota; kingdom Metazoa; phylum Chordata; class Aves; order Passeriformes; family Climacteridae; genus Climacteris; species Climacteris rufus. The sequence continues at coordinate 594,202 of VZRZ01001159.1, forward strand.
TTGGAAATCTTTATGAAAATAAAAAAAATTGAAAGATGAGTTTTTCTTACGATGCCTGACATTTTTCTATCTCCCTTCAAAGCTGGAAATATTGGTTTCTAAGAGAGGTGTTACTGCATTGGTTTGATGAGCCAGTTATTAAATACAGGATGGTAAATCTTACAACAGAAAATACAGGCATGAAATACCTCAAGGGGGAAAGTATAAAAGCTGCCTGCAGACAACCCAAAAATCAGAAACAGTGGATAAAAATGTCATGCTTCAGAATTAAGCAACATCATAGACCAAGGTCCAATTGCTCCAAACCAGAATTCTTTCTGAAAATACTACAGTGAAAGAAAAAGTATTTTACACTGGAAAAATGAAAGAATAAACACTTTTTTGCTGAAGGTGTCACACTAAACAACAGTTTCATGGAGACATTACACAAAGCCATCGATTAGTATTATGTAAGGCATTATGTATAATGTGAACAGCCCTCCAGTTGCAAATTTGAGGGGCATTTATTTAAAATTGTTCAAAAGGAGAGTATGCAATTTATTAAGTAATAATAATATTCAAGAAAGAGTGGTTTTAGCCTTGGTATACTGGAAATAATTTTACTAGAATAATTAGTATTTGCCAGTGATACTGAATATCTTCAGCATACAAATTGTTGAAGTCTATTCAAATCAGATGATCCATATAATATATTGAAGCCTATTAAAGTCAAGTGACCAACTTAATATTGGGATTCTGAAGAAGAAGGTATTATGGAAATTATTCAGTAAAACAATCAGCATATTTCTGTATGCAAAAAATATGTGCACTGGTTTTGGCTGGGGTGGAGTCAACTTTCTCCACAGAAGTCTGCGAGGCCTTGTGCTTGGATCCAAGGTTAAAAGTGTGGATGATACATTAATGTTTTCAGTATTTCTGAACAATGTTCACACAGCAGTGAGGCCTTTGCTCTTCCATCTCTTCCCCCACAGCAAACAGGCTGGGGGTGGGTAAGAGGCTGGGAAAGAACGCTGCTGTGACAGCTGACCAAACTGACCAAAGGAATATACCATATCATGTGATGTCATGTTCACCAATAAAACTCTGGGGAAAAGAGGAAGAAGGGAGGGGGGATGTTCACAGATACAGCATTTGTCTTCCCACTGCCAGTAAGAAGCAGTGAATTAACCAATCTGTTTGCTTTGCTTTTGTGCTCAGTTTTCGCTTTCCCTATTTAATCACCATTCTCTCTACCACAAGTCTGCTCTCCTTCCTTAAATGTTCTTCTCCATCCTTTGGGAGAGGGAAGTGAGTAAGAGGTTGTGTGGTGTCTGGCTGCTGCCCAGGGTCAACCTACCCCAATACGATAATTTTTGAAGATTAATATCCTACAAACTGAGGAATGAGCATCCTCACAATGGCAGAAATAATGATGGAAAAGTTACTACTATTCATTTTTAGCAGGTATAGAAGCAGAAGATTGCTCCTGGAAGTTAGCTGGGTTACATGATTGACAGCCTAACTCAATGAACTTTTTGTCTAAAATGATCTTGTGAGACTTGGCAACTTCTCTCATCTAATTTTGACACATGACAAACCAGCATCAATAGTAGAATATAGAAGTTTCCAGCAGCGTTGGAAATTTTTGGCTTACCATTCAGAAAAAAAGAACATTGCAGGAAATGATCCAAAAGTCATTGAAGTGAACAGGAATCTGACTGAGTCCCATTTAAAGGACTCCTACCAAGATTTGTTCCACTATAGTAAAGCCATAAGCAATGCATGATCCACAGCAACTAAATTTTCTTTATATCTTTTCTATCACCTCTTTATATTTTCCCTGAAAGTATTTGTCCAATGCTTGCCATTGTTTCCCATGACATATCTGAAATATTCTTTTTAGAATTTCTCCATTATGCCTGTCTCTTGTCTCAATTAACACTCAATAATGGAATAGAACATTTACTAACTAGTCAAGTAAAAGGTTGACAAGAGGACCTGTCTTACATATAAAATATGGAAATTAAATATTTTAGTTTTATCTGGTATGAAGCTCAAAGTTTCTGAATCTTTATACAAAACTGAACAATAAATTATTCAGAAAAAAACTAATTAACAGTGAAGTATACTTACAAACTTTAAAAGTCAATGAAAAGGGTATTCAAATCTCTTAAAAATATACTAGTAAATAAATGTACAATAATAATATCTTTTCATGATTGCTTGCATTTGAAACACTTCTAAGAAGTAAAAGGTCAATATTGAAGTTTTCCAAAATGTAGCTTATACCTTAAAAATGCCAAAGTCAAAGCAATCAGAGACTGACAATTCATATATCTGCACCAGCAAGACAGCATCGGATTCCCCACTTCCTGCTAACTGCAAGCAATGTTTGCTTGGTTAAGGTACTACTGACCAGGCTGCAATAAAATGACAAGCTGTTTTGGGCTTCAGAATCAGCACATCCTAATGATAATAAGAACAAAATCTTTGAAGATTGTGGTACAACTGCAGTTTAGAATTTCATCACGGTTTTTTAAAAGAATTTCAAAATATCTCACCAGATGAGAACAGAAAGATAGGTCATGCATGCAAAATACTGAACTGGAGTGTAGAAAATTAGAGCAATTTCTACCACCAAACTCCTGTGTGACCTTGAGAAATGTGTTTAATCTTTCTGCACTTCCTTTTTCCATGTAAAAAGGGAATTAAGAAAAGAAAGCCAAAGAACAAATTTACTCATGTCTTCAAGGGATTAACTTTCTGTAATGATGGAAGCTACTTAGTAGGTTGACATCCATCAAATTTATTTCTTTAAAAAAAAAAAACACAAAACAGAAAGAATCAAAATATAAATGAAGGAGAGTTAGTTAAAAGATTGACTCAAAATTAGGTTCGCTTATCAAATGTGAATTAGTTTAAATTTAAGATTTTCTTTAGATCAACTATCAGTGTAGAAGACCATAATAAAATTCAGATTTAGGATTTTCTGCTCCATTCAGGAAAGTTGAAGTTATGTTTTGCTTCTAATTTCTTTTTCAAAGGCTGAAAACAGGAGGGGAATGACATTGCAGTCTTCCAAAAACACCTTACTAGATATTCCAGTAAGACATTATGATTCAGTGTAACAAAGCAAACTGCTCATTTGGTCCCTAATTTATAGTTGTTGTTGTTGGACTTGTTCTGTACATTTTTCACTTGACAACAGTCTGTTTTCAAGATCTAAATGGGGCAAATATTTACATCTGATTCTCATGGTTCTCTGGCAGTAAAATCAATAAATATAACAAGAAACAAAATCAAAGACAGACTGGTCACTACATTGTCAAAAAGAGTACTCAACCACTAGCTAGTGTGCAGAATTAAAAGGACACACTCAAGTGTGGTATTGAAAAAAAAAATACTGAAAAAGTATATTGTTAAAACCTATGTGAGATACTTCAGTGTATTTGAGACCTAAAGTGAAGTAATAATCTCTGCAGCCAGGAAAGAGTTTCTGATTCTGCAAACCACGATTAAAAAATCTCCAATGAAGAAAGATATCCAGCAGTGTTCCAGCTAAACTCATAAAAGAAGTCCAAGATTGCACAGCAACATGAACTCTGACTCTCTAAGAACAAGCAATGAGTGCAAAGAGTGAAAATGAACATGCCTTACTACAACTTGGAGGATGAAATGGGTTGGAACACTGTAATTTATGTGCCTGCTGAGCCGATGCCAGTGCAGCAATAACAACAACAACAAAAAAAAAATCCATTGGCAGTGCACCAGCATCTCAGAGTTTCAGGTCATTCCTTTCACTGCTCCTGGCAGGGGTTAGATGATTCCAAAAGAGGTTAAGGAATGGATCTGCAACAAAAACAGTGACCATCAATGTGTTTTGAGGACCTTATTTTCTCCTTTTTCTTTCAGTGAAGTCTATGTTTTTAATTACAATTAGCTACCAAGTTATAGTCCTCTTAAGAGATGAGAAAAAAAGGATTTTCATAAATAAGTTCTAAAATCTAGTTGTCTAAATATATGCGTACAAAAGGTAGAATTTTTTTATTGTCTGATACCATGCACAGTCACCTCTGAATATGTAAAACAGGTGTGAAATGCAATCACTGTCACATGAAATCATCCCCTCAAAGTCCTCCCAGCTAGGACGGAAGATGTTCTGCTCTCGAGCACTGGTTGGCTTTCTATTCCAGATCTCACTAGTCTGACTGTTTCTGAAGCCTTTAAGAATATTTCCAAAGGCACAAGATCATTGTGAATAAACCCAAAGTCCTCTAAGACTTGAGAGGAGAAGCTGACTCCTAAGAATGTAAGACTGGAAGGGATATGTCTGCTGCCTAATCATTCCCATTGTTGTAGGTAACTTTGTCATTCAAAGGCCATACACTCTGAAAAAGGAGAGGAGTTACCAAAGTGATTCCACTTGGGGTCCAGAGAAAACACATGGCCTTTTCCCAACCACCTCCAACCCTCCTTACCTCTCAGAAACTGTTTTCGGCAGATATTCTCATATAGAGTCCTGTTGTACAGGGGTGTTCCCATGTCCTCCCTCCACATCCAGTGCAGAAGTCACTGGAAATCTCCACATGGGGTATATTTTGCAAATGGGGCATACAGCTCTGTGGAGCACTGCCAGCCACTGGAACTCTCTGCTCTCCCTTGGAGGAAAGATGCCTGAAGGCTAAATCCCCAGAAATAAGAACCTTTCTACAGCTCACAGTGACCAGAGGCTACCCCCAACATGCCTTGCTCTTTTTATGGTAATAGTCTGTATCCTGTTGGCTAAATTGATGTCCATCCCACCCTGCCTTCCCCATATAAACCCCCTGTGAGCACCCCTGATTTCAGGGAAAAGCCTAGCTTCTGGTTCCCTTCACGGGGATGGCTGAATAAAGCTTACCTGTGGAATTCACCACACAAGGCTCCCTCGTCTCTCTCCGTTGCTGGGCTTGCCCAGGTGGTCTCTTTGAGATGATCTCACAAAGAGCTGAATCACTACGAGCTGAAACCACTTCTAGCTAAAGCGGCTACACTCTTTGAGACCACCCGCCGTTCCGGAAAAGTTGCAAAGGCCCCTGGAAAGGCTCTTCCCTTGCGGAAAGCTTTCTCTAGGAAGGCCGCAACCCCGGTTAGCCCTTGGGCATCCCCCAGCTTGGACACAGCTCCATACTGTGGATATTGGATGCATCTGTGTATTTGGAGAAAGTCAGTGAGATGAAATACACAAAGCACTGATGTTGCTCTTCAGGTTCCATGGATTACCTTCATTAGGTATTTGGTGACAGTTTTAGCAATCTACCACACAGATTCATTCAGTTCCTGGTGGATTATGCAAACCAGCCCTGTTTTGCTGAAGAGCAAGCATTCCCCTCCTGTTGCCTCCAAAAGAGCTCTCAGCTGATTTCTCCAGAGCATGCCAGTTCTTGGGAAGAATACCCCTGGGAAGAATACACCTCCAGTTCTTTGCAGCTGGTGGTGGTCAGTCACTGTGGGCCTGGTGGGCACAGACGATGGTTTGGCAACACTGGATAAGGCTCTCAGAGAGCCCTGAGATTATCATGCTCCACCTTAGAATCAGTTCAGATTTTTTTTGCTACTCTTCTTGGAAGCATCATCATTCTGATAGTCAGAAGCTTTCTCACACCACATGAAGTTTATCATAAGCACTTTCACAATCTCTTGTTTCTGTGTCAGTATCATCCTTTAGCTTAGACAGTGCCTTCCCTACTACAGTGTTCCAAACAATGTAGTTGTAGCCAGTAACTACCTTGTCTTCACCAATTTTGTGATGCCATATAATTCAAGTCTGTTAGTGTCTTCCCCTACTTGTTGAAGAACTGTTGAGCATGTTGTGAATGAAAGCATTTGATATTTACTTAAAATACTTACTGTAAAAAAATCTCAACATTGAAAGTTAATGTAGACATTTTCAGAGAACTCTGTAGAAGATGTCATCTTGAAAAAATACTACAAGACTTTACATAATGCATAATTATGGATACTATTTTTTCTTTTCTTATCAAAGTTAGTTACTCTTCTTGATGATGGTGGAAAAGCAGCACCATACCCTCGCAGATAGAAAAACTTTGACTTAGTCAATCCCCTTCATGAGCTCTGGTGGCTACTAAATGTCTTGTGTCTTTTAGCAACTGGAACTGTTCCTGCCGTTTTAATCTCTAAGGTTCAAATGCTATTAAAACCATATGTGCAACATTTGATGACTTTCTCTATTAGTGAATTGAAGTAGGAGTGCCCACTAAAACTTGAGTATAGATAAACTTAGGGAGACAGTATGATTTTTTAGCAGCTCATTGATAGTTTAAATGACAGATCAAAACAGAAAGAATAAGTGAAAAGTGGCCATCAAGTCATTGGGATGCCACGCTGAAATTTGTGATTTCAGTGAATTGTGATTTCTGAAGAATTGAGTTAATGAAGTGGCTAATTTGGTTTAGGCTAGAATATCCAGAAGAAGCTACAGAGGAAATTTAACGCAACAGCAGAACACAAGTATCCAAATCATAGTTTAACCACGTAACTAGAACTGTTGGCTAGAAAGAAGAAATGTTGTTTTTATACCTCACATACCATGCAGAAAGGTGATTTACACAACCTGGTGGTAGCAAGGACCAGGCTAGCAAGTACACAGTGTCAGGTTTGCTCCAAGGAGGAGGAAAGAAAGTCACCTCTGGGAAGCAGTAATGTGTGTGTCTGTCAGAGAGTTCTTCCCCCCAGTTCTGGCCTAGACTCTGCTTAGGCTGCAGCATCATCTTTCCATGAACTTAAAGTTTCTTTGGTCTGAGTTCCCTTTTCACAGTATATATGGAAATTATCCTTCAGCCCTGCTCAGTCCTGGCCTTGCAACCTCACTGAGAGCCTTTGATGGGCTGAGCACATGGCACTACTATGACCTGAGGAGCCACAGTATAACTGCAGAGCACTTGGCTCTGAACTCCTCCAAACAACTCGTGCTTTTCAGGCAAAGGCAGTTTTTTTCTCTGCTTACTTATATTTTAATTTGATGTCAAGATTTGCATTTATATAAAAACATGCTAACAGCTCCATATCAATCAGTAACAAGTAAGTATGACACATTTAGTAGTTATGACTTTTGTTATAGCAAAGAAAATCCAAGAGGTCATTCAACACCACAGGAGTGATGGCTATGCAGAACTCCAGCTCTGTTTCTGAAAATGAGGCTATAAAATGGAAAATTGATTAAAAATGTAAGATATACTACTCTGGTTATTGAAAGCAATATAAAAAAGCTGCAGCATACCTGTTTATAACAGTTTCTGTATCACAGGGGTTCCCCCTAATGGTTTATATTTGTGGTGTTGAACAATTAGTTTAAAGTATGTATTTTTTTTTACTCTGTAAGAGGAGAACATTTTCATCTTGTGCTATTTTTATTGCACTAATGGATCATTAGGTGTTTAAAATCCCTTTTATCAAGACATGCTAGAGGACACCAGCGGTCACTGACCCATCCAGCTGGAGTAAGAACAAATGCACAGTTTGGAACCTGCATTTCTTTTCCTGGGAGTGATGCAAGCACTAACCTCTCCAGCATTTACTCCTTGTGAGAGCTGGGTGTCACCTCATCTTCTCAAGAAGAAGGATTCACATGGTTTCATTTAAGGGAAGCATCCTACAAGGATTCACTAAAATGATGGGTACAAGATCTGATTGATGTGTCTTGTGACTACAGCAGGAAACACTTCCTCAAAGTAACAGTCAACAGACAGTTAATAATTTCCTCCTATCTCTGTGAGGGGGTTTCGTACCCTCGGTTAAAAGAGGATGACGTATACTCTTGATTTATGATCTGACACTCCCAGAGGGACAGAAACCTACGTGGATGTGAGAGTGAGACTCAGCAGATGGAAATGGAGTGTGGGAGAAACATTGCTGTGGGCACCTGTGGGAATGTCTTTCTCCCACTGGCAGCAGACCCTGCCCTCCCAGCCTCTCCTGAGGACTTAGAGGGGTCATGTGGGCAAAAATGTGTGGTTCAACTGTACATAACAAAGTCAGCAAATTTTGGGAGCCTAAGGAAGGAACAGGAAAGAAAAGTGAAGGCCAGGAACCTCTGAGACAATAATAAAACTGTAAACCAATTATTTTGTGTAAAAATGATAAATAATAACCTTGTGCCACTTGAACAGTGTTATTGATTTTTATAGGAAGCATGCCGAACTTTATGGGATACCTGTTGGTAAGGGATATGTGGTAGGCAAAGGGGGAGTTATATATACACAGCCATACTTTCTAAAAAATAATCATGCCAAATTTCATACTGGATTTGCCTTCCCAAACCTAGTTTATTTTTTATCGTCAGGGTTAGTCTTACTAAATCCAGGACATAATATTAGTGTGTAGGCCTGAAATTGTTTTGAGTCTCTTATCTCTGCTTCATTTTCTACTTTCTTCTTCACCTGATGTATTTTTAGATAACTTTGATTTTGAAACATCCAAAAAACTGTTGTCTCCTTCCCTCAGGTGAGACAGATCAGCCAAGTATTTTAGTGCAGTTATTATAAATATATCTATACTGCTAGACAAAAACACTAACAATTAGAGGGAAAGGAACTTACATTCCAAGAGCAGTAGAAGTTTTAACCTTTTAATTCTCCATTCTTTTATTATTCTCTAAATGTCACAGACTAAAATCACCAGAGTTGTATCAATTTATCAGATGAAAATATGACTCCCTGATTTCAATTACTAATAGGCTGTATCTGTGCAATCTTGAATCTATAGATTTACATTTCTTTATATAATGATGTTTCAGAGAAATAGATTTACGTAAAGCAGTTCTTGAAGAAAATGGTCACCGTTCCCCAAATTGCAACTAAATTTGTTTTAAAACCTTGCTTTTGAAATAATTTGGATCCCTTGAGGTTCCATGGCTTGTGGTCTCCTTTTAGCTTTGTTGCAGTGAAAGCAGACATTCTGCCAAGCCAGAATTCTTTAACACTACCCTGATCCTTTAAATTTATTACTAGTTACTAACAGCTTCCCATGATTCACTTATATATTTCAAGTTAGAATCAAGTATACAATATGGAATAGGTCGTATTTTTTAGCTTTTTTCTCTCCTAGATTTATAGTGTGAACTCCTGCATTAAAATAATTCATGATGGATAATAGAACCTTAAAGCATATGGCAAAATTAAGTCTCAAGAATGGCAACATGAGTAATTTCATAATAAAAAGATGAGGCTGCCTCCACAGTACTGATTTTTTAGAATATGCTCTGTCAGTTCACTTATTTATACCAGATAGTAAATTTCATCTTTTCACATGCTTTCTTTTTCTAGTTTTTTATTATAGTTATTTTACATCTTAAATATTAACGTGCATTGCTACTATGCTAAATATATCTTCTGACACTCCAAAAGTTATGGCTTAAGCACTGCTATATACACAGCATAATAAAGAATTTTTAGGATACTTGAATATAATCACCTTATAAATACAGTTAAAAAACTTTACTACATCAACAATATTATTACTGTTAGAGAAAGAACAGTGCCTTCAAGATTTCAAAAGACTGTTCTTATTGAATAACTTTCACCCACCGTGTTCTTCTACACTACACTCAAGTGTTTTGATCATACACGTTCCTTTAGATGCACTGGAAGAAATCAGGTCATCAGAAAATGAGAAGATATTATTTTAACAGCAATAACATTTTGAATCATGTGTTGGAAGGCTATTTTGCCATCACTTGTGATGATGGGCACTGTAAATAACCGTGATATTTAGTAAGATTCCACAAAAACTCAAGGATACTGAGAGGGAAAACATCCCCTTAAAACCACGATGAATTATAACTTAGCAGAGAATATCTGTGATATCAGTATAGCTACTACAGAAAAATCTTGAAGAGAAGAAAATTCTACCACTGATCTCTTACCAATGTTTTTGAAGATGTCAGTACTTTTGTGCCTTTTCATCCACCTCTTTTATGTATTTAAATACAGCAAAGACCACTACCTCTAGTTAACCACACTGCAGCTGATGAAGGGAAATGAAACTCAAGTTAACAAATTCATAATGTTAAATGAGAGGAAATAGATTGCTCAAATACATCTGATTGTTTCACAATAAATTGCAACATGTAATAATTCCAATTCTAATTTTAAAATTATATTTCATATTTAGGTGTTATTATAAAATGCTATTTTTTTTTGTAGTGAAATAGAAGCACTAATCTACATTGTTGTGAAACAGTGATTCCTCCCAGTAAAATATCACCTCTGGCACTGTAACAAACATCTAGCTTAATCTGTAACAGACTTTTGTGGAACTTCTTAACAGCACAGCACCTACTGTCATAATAGAGTTTGCAATAGTATTCGCCAGTGCCCTGTCCTGCCTGTACAGCTTTCCACACTGACCTCTAGCCAAAACAGAGTTCCTGATATCCCTCAATTGTTATAGCTCTGGAACAGGGAGTTCAGTCAAATGAAAACATGAACCACTACTTGAGGCTCTATCCTGCAGAGCTTTTAGCACTGAGACATCTCCAAACAAACTTCATCAACCTTAAAAATGTCTCAAAGAAGAAAACATCATAGAAGGAGTCAGCTATGAGGACAAATGACTCACAGAACATAAAGAAATATGTAAAAGGATTTAAAAAATCACTCATCAGGCAGAATGATATGTCTCAGATCAATGACAGAGAGAAAAATAAAATTATATAAATGGAAATATTAAAATTCTTTTTCTGCATACTTATTTAAAAATGCTTTATAAAAAAAAAATCTGTGAAAAGAGTCTATTGAAGAACACTTCTGTATTCTCAGCACTGGTACAATGCACGTAATAGCAATATAAATTTCCATATTATGACTCCAAAGAAATCTCTAAGTCATTCATTACATTGCATGCCTTTCTAGTCTTTAGCTTCTATTTGGCAGTTGCCATGATCTATGTTGGTCTTTGTGAGATGAACAGCTTGTTCCCCACAGAACCCTTTGCAACCAGAACATTAACTATCAAAAAATTATCATTCTTAACAGTTGCTATAAACCACGTTTTCATATCATGATCCAAAAGTTTAGAGATACCTTGCCTGGTTCTGATCTCCAGAAGACACTAGTTTTTCACATTAAATCCTCTCTTTATTCAGGTATATTTTATATGAGTAATTTCCAGTTGCTTTACACTAAGGATAGCTCTAGGTGCAGAACAGTAGGCATTCATTCAGACCAACAGGTTGCAAAATCATCCTGGTCTCAACAGCCCTTGCCAGATCCCTGCAGCAGCTGCCACTGAAAAGAAATATCTTAGGATATGGAGGGTGGTCAGCATTAGGATTCCCTGCTTCTCACAGCAGAGGCATGAAAAACAATCTCTTCTTCCTCCATCCTTGACTTCTATCCAAGTACATGCAGGGTGTGAGCCACCTTCATCTCTCACTCTTGCAGGGCAAAATTCAAGGGAATTCTTTTGTGTTCTGTGCCTGGTATAATTCCAAATTTAGCAGTATGTTTTAAAAGATTATTTTGGATTTAAAGATGCTTCTGAGTTCATCCTTTCTGAAACAAAGACAGAATAAACTTCTAGAAGTTTTTCATCTTTTGTGACTGTGTATTGTGTTTACATGGTGTGGTGGTTTGAGAAG
>VZRZ01001160.1:0-25402 GCA_013398175.1 Climacteris rufus
GAGCCGGAAGTGGCGGAGTTGCCTTCATTCCATATTGGAATATGCAGGTTCGTGCATATTTTCTCCAATTCTTTGCATAGGGCATTCCATCTGCATTCCATCTGCATTTCCATAAGGAAACATCGAGAAAAAATAGTTGTTGCTTACAATTTTGATCCCTGCTGTTCTGGTATAGAATGTGTGGAGGCCTCTCAAGAGTCCTCTGGTCATAAAAATCTTTCAGGACCTCTCAACAATATGTAACATGACCAGCTACAAAGTTCTGTTCCTTTATTCTAGAGACAAAAATAAGGATGAATAAAACTGTGCTGTTGATATGTTTGACACATCCAGAGAACTGCATTAGTCACCTGTTTTGTTTTTGCATGTGAAGCTCCACACAGTTACACTTCAACCGCATGCAGTTGCCAGGGGACACTGCGGCAGTGCGGACAGCAGTGCCTGTGGTTTGCGTAGTGCATTAAACGTGGTGAGCACTGACTTTCTCAGACACTGCAGAATCTGACACCAGCTGACACCAGCAAGTTGAGTGCAGTAATGGAAAGGTTGATAAACTGCTAGTGGAGAAAATGTGGTGGTTGAGAATGAGTAATTTTTGAATGCATTATTGAAAGAAGACTGCTTTACTTGCTCACTCTTACATTATGGCCTGTGAGACCTTGAAGAATCCAGGGAGAGGCTGGTCCTGCAGTCATATCTAGGTTGTTCTGAAGGAATTTTCAAGGCATACCAACGTGTGGGTGAAGTTTTTTAATGGTCAAACACAGGTCATTCAGTTAATTAGTTAAAAATTGTCAGTCAAATACACTGGCAGTTGGGTAAAATACAAATTGGGTGGCTTTGTTTTGAAAAACGGGTCAGATGGTGGCTACATTACTTATAAAACAGGGAGTGTAATAAATGTCAAGTTCTTTTAAATACTCTAAAAACATCTACAGTAGTCACAGGTAGAAACTGCCACCTTGGCTTGGAGCAAAATCTTTGACTAGCGAAAAAGAGCAGCCTGCAGCTGAAATGATTATACGGTAATATTAGTCTGGATTTCACATTACTTAAAATTGCAGTTTAGGCACCTCCAGTGAATTGGCTGGAATTTATGCTGGCATACTCGGAAAGGCAGTAATCTTCATTCAAAAAGCTTGCTGCCAGATTCAGTTTCAATTGTACTGATGTATTTGGTGTAATTATTTTAAGTCTCTTCACCAAGGCATTAAACTCTCTTCTTTAAACTCAACTCAAAGGAAAATCTGTGTTTGACTCAGAAAATAGTGGCCATCAGCTTCTCAGCATAGCCACCAAAACTTCATGCAAGATGTACTTTTTTCACTACACGCTATTGCAGTGGTGGGTCACATTTAAGCTTTTAATGCTGATCTTCAAAGCTGTATGTGAAATTATCGTGACCTGCTGTGGAACAGCCCATGGCATATGATAGGGATGTATTACCATAGCAAGACTTCCTTTAGAACCTTGGAAGTTAAGGCCTCTGTGTTCCTTTCACATGAAAGACCTACCCCAGTAACTGCAACTTATTATCCCAAAAGACAGAGATGAAACAGGCCTTAAATTTCACTTGGAAGCTGCCAAAACCCACCTTATCATTTTGAAACGTCTTGGCTTAAGGGCAGGAGGTGGATGGGAAAATTTCCTATGGACTTCAAGAGGAACCACATGCCCATGTTTACATTTCTGAGACTATCTCAGAGCTTGATAAAATGACTGCACATAACATAAAATTACAAAGCTTTAAATCAGGCTAAAATGTTATTACTCTAAAATCTGCTCAAGTAGATGGTAGAGACCTTATAATTTGATTTTTAATTAAGTGAATTAATTTCTATATTAGGATTTATATTCAGTGTCATTATGTTAAATTCTTTTAATAAGCAAGGATTTACTTAATCTCAAAAGTATATTCTAAAAAAGTGGTATTACTCAGCTTCCAATCTCTAGAAGTTCAGAATGCATGGCCAGCATCTTCTCTGTTTGCTATGTTGTTTCTCCTTAAACACAGAAAAGTACAGTACATGGGCATTTGACACTGTGCTCATTACAATGTAAAAATAACTTTAGGATACATGGGCATGTTTGAAAGATTCAGAGCGTCTGACTTAAAATGCTAACAGGGAAGCATCTGTGCCAGCTATGACACGTCAGTCTTCACTTACTTGACTTTTGGAAGATGAACCATTTCTAACGTATTTATATACCTTTCAGTTGATTTTGTAGAAGATGATGAGATAATTAAGCTTGGGTTATAGAAATCTTCTGCAAAATGTTTGTTTGTTGCAATGGTATGTGGTTTTGTCCTTTTACCTATTCAGCTTTACATTATCTGTAAACACTTTGTTTGCAATATGTGTCAGGTTGCTTTGGATATTAGTTGCTTATGTCTTTTATAAATGTCAGAAGGAGGAAAGTTCCTTATCCTTAAAGTATGTCTAGCCTTCTGTGTTCATTGCTTCTTATTTAAACAGTGGAAAGAAGCATGTTGGATTTTCCCCAGCATGTCTCACCTGACAAAGAGATACACTTAGCAAGTACAGAAGCTGACGAAAAAACTGTCTAATTTTGACGTGGAGGTGAGCATGAGAGAAGACGTGTTTCAGAAGATTGTTTGTTTGCAGGTAAATAACTGCATGTCTGCACAACTAGTGAAATGTATCTAAATGTATCTAAAATTGATTGGTATACACAATGCTTTTTAAGATGACTCTGTGTTCTTCTGTGTCCGTGCCACTCAAATCTTTCCAGCAGGAAACAGCTATACAACAGGAAGCAGTGTACCCCGGTGCTCCCACTCTTTGCCTTTCATGTCTTGATCTGCATATTCTTCTCTCTCCATTGCACTAGCTTTGACTTTTGTCTAGTCTTCCAATGAAGTGGTACAATGAAGCTGAACTAACAGGAGGAAACTTATAAGTAAAAAAATTTTTATTTTCTACTGGCTCCAAGAGGGAAGGAAGAAAAGAAGCAATATAGCAGTGTACTTACATTGGCTTATACTGCTTTTGAATTTGTGTCCAAAATTATGCTTTATTGAAATAGTTGAGAATTGTAAAAGTAAAGGTTGTTTTAAGTTATGAAGGTTAATGAGAACATACAGCTAATTATAACAGCTGTATTGTGTAATGTTTCTCATCAGTTGCTTCAACCTCGAAATAAAACTAAGTTAAGAGATGCATTCACTGTTGAGGTAGTTTTTATCCTTTTTGTTTTTCTGATTACCTTCCCTTCTAATTGACCACTTATAGGTATCTCATATTCTTCATTTGTACTGGTTTTTTTGTAGCTCAAACAGAAGGAATGTTTAGTTTTGTTCAAATATATCTAGTAATGTTTAGTAATAATTTTCTAAAAAGTGTTATATAAGGATAATGAAAGGAAGCTATCTCATGTGATAACAAAATGTGAATCTTTAGATGTGATAGCTTTAGATGTGAATCTTTCGTCTCAGCCTCATTAATTTTTAATAATCTTGTAATGCTCCTAAGATATTGGAGCCTTATTTCTTCGAGTCATCATTTATGCTTTTTGCAGCATTGACTGGGAACCAGAATAATGCTTGCAGAACCTTACTGAAGTACCTTCCACCACCATTGTCTTCTTTTGCTGTGTTTTCCAGGGAAGCTTTCAAGTGTTGTCATCTAGCTGTGTATTGTTGTTATGTGTTTATGAAACTATGTAACAGCCCTGTTTTGAGTATGTTCTATTTTGTGTTGTAACAGTTTTGCTCTAGAACAAATGTGAAATTTCCAGTAGTGCCAGATGAATACTGCTATTTCCAAAACATAAAATTCTTGTTAATTTTTGCTAAATTTCTAATGTTCCTGTTAGAAACTCTCAGTTTAAAAAGTCAGGCTCCAAGGAACACATAAAAAAAGAACTTACACAAACAGAATTCAGATTTCTGCTGACATTATTTCATCAGTTCAAATAAAGCAGTAAACAGTCGGATTAAATTAGGTTTTACCTGGCCTCACTGGGGAGCTAATAATTCAGAGAGGTCAATTCAGTTTAAAGATCCTGCATTGGGGCCAGATTAAAACGGGGTGAGGAGGATGATGGCTCCCACACTTCCGTGTTGTTTATAAAAAAGTCCACTAAGAGACAAGTAAATCTGCTTCGCCTCAGTGATATGCTGAATGCTTTTGCTCTTCTTAATGGGGACTAAACTTTTCTAAGTTAAAATGGTACTCTTTCTAAATTACGCTTAATTTAAGAGCTGATGGAGGAAAATGATTCAAGTTTTTGTATTTAATTTAAGAAAATATTGAAATAATGTAGTAATTTTCTTTTCCCCACACATTAGGGGGAAAAAATTCTGCATAAAATTATGTTGTTGAATATGCTCCAGATCTTATTCTTTGAAAAATTTTGATTTTGAGGTTTGAAACTTGGAATAAAGGTGTATTTGGCAGTTAAACTCTCATTTTACATTTTACTCCTTACATTTGCACATGCTGACTAGCAGAGGCATGCTTAAGAATGTTGCCGGTCTTCTCCACCCACATGCCCTTAGGAAACAGCCTAATGTAAACAGCTGCTGCAGGTTTTGTTCATGGGATTCTAAGTAGGTTTTGTTTCTAACTTTGTCTGAAGGTTTCTTCCTGGAATAAGGTAGCAAAGTTCTCCAAAACAAATAGGAAATTATATATAAAACCATCAACAATGACAATTCTTAAAGTTCTGTAAAGTTCCAAAATTTCATGTGTGTAGTACATTCAAAATGATGGTCCCTGTGAGTCCCTTCCAACTTAGAATTTTCTGTTTCATTTGTTGTCACTGGTAGCTTAGTTCTGAAGGAGAAGATATACATGATCAAATGTTATGCCATCTAATAACCTTCAGTGACATGTCTCATCTTTTGGAGTTTTTTTCAATCCCTCTGGCTTTTAGGGTCTTTTGTGGCACTGATTTTCTTCAATTATGCAAAAGAAAGCAATCACTACAGAAGAAGCTTAAGAAGCTTACTGTAACTTAAGAAGTTTCCTGTACCGTAAACTAAAAGGGCTTGCCATTGTGACAGCATGTAAATGTGCTGAGATACTTGGTGAAATAAAATTATTTTTAAAACATTCTGCATGAATGTAAGAATACCATTGTGTAAGGTAACTGTTTTTGAGAAGTTCTTCACATTAAAATCCAGGATGTTCCTTTTTTACTAAGACAGTGTTCTAAAGAACAACTCTGTTCAAACCCTTGTAATGGTATGTTTCTTACAATGTGTTAAAAATTCAATTATTCTATACTGTCATTTCAGCAAACGTGCAATCTTGAAAATTTAAAGCCTGAAACAAAGCGGTATCTAGAGAAATCAGTTCAAGTGGTGAGAAGAAATGGACTCCATCTTCCTAAAGAAGTGCAGAAGGTAAATATGGACTATTTATTTATAAAGCAAAGGTTACAAACTGTTGAAAGGATAAATTTATAGTTTTATGGTAAATTTATGTACTGAGCATATATTTGAACTTCATGCTTTTGGACCTGCTGAATTACTGCTCTAATCTTAACTGTTCTTATTTCCATATTCATCCTTTAAACTCCAATCACTTACTGATTTTTCAACTAATCTGATAGACACCCATGGTACACAGTGGATAGAGATGGTATGCATCACCTCATCACCTTTGAGAGTGAAAGAAGCCTAGCTGAAAACGTTTTGTTGTGTATTAAGTTTACAGAGGATGTCTAAATTAAATTCCTAGGGAAGAAACCTCTCAGAAAATGTTACTAGTGAGTCTGCACTTCCAATCAAAAATATATATAACTGTTAGAAACACAAAGTTGTGTTAATTTCAGTTAACTGATGTTGTAAAATTTTAACATTTCACCAGAAAAAAAATCAAAGGTTAAAGGAGAAAACAAGCCGCTCTGAGAACTTTGTCTTCATTAAGGGAGAACTGATCTATGCATATGAAAGCAATCGTTACTTCAGAATATGAGGAAGTAAAATTGTCAGCATCTGAGATGCTGTGGCATCCCACCCTTAAGGTAAAAAGATTCACATCGATACTTGTGGTTGAAAGGAACAAAAAATTAGAGGGTCTGCAAAAGCTTACAAACTGGTATCAGAAAGTTCCACACTTGGTGAGGAAATGTTAGTCCCTGACCTAGAATAAGCACATGGGAGTGGGTTTTGGATAAAGGGGTGGAATGAAAGGGAAAAGACAGAGAGAGAAATTAGTTAAAGAGGAGGAGACAGAAATTAAAAGGGAGAAAGTGAGGTCACCAGTCCTGCTCCAGCATCAGTCCAGCTGACAAGGTGTCCAGAGTCCTTGCGGCACCTCCTGGGCTTAGATGGGGGTACTGTTTTATAGATAAGCTTTCCCTGCCCTCAAGAAAAGTTTTGCACTTCCTATGTAAGTTAGTCATTGTGCACAGTCTGTTCTTTATTCCTTTCTGGAGATGGCTCAGAGGGCTTTCAGGTCTTTGGTGGTCTTGTTTCCCCTTCACCTATGGTCCATACTCGCTTCTGTGCCTCACTTCTGTGTTTGTGCTGTACTGAGTTGTCCTTATCTCCAGGAGCCAGATAAAAGATGTTTGTCCCAGAAAAGTGCTGTCCTACCTCCATATGGCCCCTAGTCTAGCCACATCTTGTTCTTTCTCACAGTGTGTTATTGCTAGCAGTCCTTGGTTGGCTCCATAGCTATCCTGCTATTGGTGTCTGAGACATACACATTAGGCCCTATCTTCTAGCCTTCTACAGATGCCAGCATAGTTATCTTCAAATTCTGAGTGATATTTCTGACTTCATTATGACCTTTATTTCTTTCTGACTCTTGACTAGACTTAACCCTTCATAGAAAATAATTATTTGTCATCTGTGTCCTTCAGCTATTGAGAACAGTTTGATGTGTGTTTTCATAGCTTAAGAGTAACTGATGTCTCTAAAGCTATGTTGAAGTTCTTCAGGAGACAATACTTGAATTATATTCACACAAAAAATTTGGCTAATGGTAGTTTTTACCAAGTTTTTTATTTGGTGTGCATTCTCCTTCTGGTCACTACTGTGTTTATTTGAACTTGACAGTAAGGTACAGAGACTTGTTACGAGATATATTAGAAAATGTTTCAGAATTGTGAATATCAGGGCTTTAAAAGAGATTTTGGAAGGGCCTTGTGTTATGAGAGCATTCTCTTCTTTCCGTCATACCATACTTGTACAATTTCAAAGCAGTGTTTTTAAGTAGGTTACATGCATTTTTACTGCCTTCATTCTTATTGATTTTACTGAATATTTTTATACCTGAAGTTGTATCTTAGCTTTTCAAACAAAAGAAAGTAATTGAATGTTAGCCCATGAAACTGTTCCATACATGTGTTTAATCTATTCAGTTCCCCCAGAGTTGAGTTTAAAATGTTGGAGTAACAGGCCTTGGCAGCAGTATGGCTCAGGACCAAAAGAAACATAAAAGGTAGCCTGAAAGTGTGAAGTACACTACCTGCAGCATGATATTTGCTCAGTGCTGGTATTTACTGTTGGTTAGTAGCGAGCCTAGCTAAAAAAAGCGAAATGTTATTCATGGGAAGGATAAATATTATCAGCTTTGATTTTTGTTTTTCCACTAAGTTCAGTTTATACCTAACACAGGAAATAAAGACAATGAAGAAAAAATTGAATGAGCTATGTATAGACTTTAGCAAAAACCTGAATGAGGAAAACACATTTCTTGTATTTTCCAAGGAAGAACTTGGTGAGTAGTATGCCTGCTGCTTCCATTTTTTTCAGCCTTCCAGTTTTACTGGAATAACTGTATTTTGCCCCATGAGTGATGGTTAGATCATGTGAAATTCTGACTGTTTCTCAGTCTTTTCCTTTTTCTTTACAATCCTCCTCCAGAGTCAATGTAACATTATCTTTCACAAGTGTTCATAATGTCTTCATAGATTTGTGCTTTCTTGAGTGTTTGCCTTGCATCAAGTTAGCATATTAGTCCTACTTTCTTTAGCATAACTTTGCTCTCTTGCTTTTCTCAGTTATCATCAAGCAGTCCCCTTTGTAATTCATTGTAATTATTGGAAAAGCTTTTTCAGTCCTGGAATATATTTTAACTAATTCGGTAATTTAAACCAAGCTAGAGATTTCATGTGACAGAGAATTTGGGGATTCATTAGCTGAAGGGTATCACATAAAATGTGCTTAATAACAGAGATTTTTTTTTATATCATTCCATTTTTATCTGGTAGCCTTACATGTATTTCTCTTTTGCTTGCAAATGTTTCCAAATCTTGTTTTGATTGGTGGAATTTGAAAAAGTTTTAGCAAATAACTGTAAAAAGAGAGGTATATTTCTGTGGAGATTTCTGATGTTAAAGTAGATTGCAGCAAAAGAAATGCAACAGTCTCACATAATCAGGGGGGAATAGGTAATTTTGGTAAACATCTTTTATTAATTTGTGTTCTGTAGATGGCCTTCCAGATGACTTTATTAACAATTTAGAGAAGACTGAGAAAGACAAATATAAAGTTACCTTAAAGTATCCCCACTATTTTCCTGTTATGAAGAAGTGCTGCATTTCAGAAACAAGGAGAAAAATGGAATCTGCCTTTAACTCGAGATGCAAAGAGGTGTGTTCTGTATTGACTGTTTTACAGTGCTGTGACAGACTTGAAAAACTGAGCTACACATTCAAATGTTATGTTTGAGTTTTGCATATTGTATGGTATTATGAAGTCAAAACTTACCAGCATGATCTCTAACAGTTCCTTGCTCCAGTTTATTCTGGTATGCCAAGACCTTAGAAGTTGATGATTTGCCTCTGTGTGTGTATGTACCTTAATGTTCAAGCAGTGCTGTTAATAGGAATTTGGATTTTGATCTTTTGTGAAATTTCCCTACAGTGTTCTACAGATGCTTGCTGACAACATAAAGAGATTTAATAACAAAACTATGGGACACTCTTTGAATCTAGTGTTTTGGGGTTTTTTCACTGAGAAATCTCACTTTTCCAGAACTAGGCATTTACACAGTTTTATTTTCAGATTCTAGACAGTTCTCCAACACATTTAAGTCAAGGCCTGGGGGTTTGTGTTTCAGAACTTTCTCTGACTGCACTTGTCAGAGTGGCAAAAGAGGGAAGTTAGCGAACAAGCTTTGAATGTTGGCACAATAGATTAGCAGTCTGTCTTCATTGCTAACAAGCAATTAAACCTGCTGTCAGCAATTTCGCTGTTATCTTTCACATGTAAATGATTGATAAAGAAAACAAACTCTTCACAACACTCACAGATTTGTTATTATCATAAAAGGAAATGGTCTATATTTTGATTAATTAAAACAGATAAGTCATAATAAGGAGTGTAATGAATGAGATCAACTAGAAAACTAGCTACATGCAGTCAAATGCTGTGAAAAAGAATTCCAAGAATCTAGCTAAACTTAGGTTCTTTTATATTTTTATCTTAGAGTGTTTCATTTGAAATGTTTTCTGTGTCATAGGTTTACGGATATTATTGAGATAATTGTTTTGGTAACATATGTTTCCTGGTTCCATTTGACAAATTTGCCTGCTTCCTTTTTTTAGGAGAACACAAAAATTCTCCAGCAATTGCTCCCGCTAAGGGCAAGAGTAGCAGAGCTTCTGGGTTATAATACACATGCCAATTTTGTCCTGGAGGTAAACACTGCAAAGAGCACAGATAATGTAACAACCTTCTTAGGTTTGTTCATATTTATAAGCAATACTTTTATATTTGATGTAGCAACATGCCTCCTCAGCTAAGACGAATTTAAATACATAACAGGGTCACAGTGTCCATGAGGTTCAGCTAGAAAAGGAATTCTGCTGCCTCTGTTCTGGCATACGTATTTTTTAGACCATAGCTGTACAAATGCAGTTGCTCCAGATCAGGAAGCACAAGGCAAAAGTCTGAGAATAACTGCTTTGTGACAGCCAGTATAAGTAAGTGGTTAAGTCTTTCTCACCCCAAAATGCAGTTACCCTAATTTAGAACCAGAGTAACATGTAGCTTAAGCAATTTTACCAGTTCAAGAGGCTGCATCAGAATTGCAAATTTCATTCCCATTTTTGCAGAATTTTTTTGTGCATCTGTAGCCTTAGTGTAATTTTCTGATAGATCTGCATTAAGTATAATCAAAGATTACAGTATGTGATGATGCAACTTTCATGAGCTGAATTAAAAAATAGTATCTGTAATGATAGATTAAATCTGGAATTCAAAAGCCTTGTAATGGAATTTCATCTGGAAACAGAAGTATCTTGAAAATTTTAAACTTAGCAGGTTATGAATTTAGAGTAATCCTGTTGATGTCAGTGAACTCTTGTGTATGCAGTTAACCTCTACTTTCTGGAATTATGTAGCTCCTCAGAATAGTACATGTTCCTTTATCAATGTGTCCTAACACCTCTTAGGAGTATATATTAATATATCATACAGATAACCCGCCAAATAAATTAGTACAAAAATAAGGTGTCTTTCTTGATAGTGGGTTTTCTGTGTTATGCATCAATAAAGAGGTTCAAATGCTCCTCTTTTCTCACCTATAGTTCTGTTGCCTTTCTCCTGAAATGATCCTTCAGGAGATCAGATCCATATTTGGCAATACCAATTATCAGTATACTTGACAATTAACTCATACTCACTTTTGGTTTATTATTAAATGTTAGACTTTTTAACATATACTCAAAGTCTTTTAGACTCTTTTTTAATCCATTATGTTATTGTAATACTGTGTTTTTCCGTTTATTTTGAAGCTGACACATAATTTAGCAGCTGCTCTTTACAGTATGAGGTCATATACTTTTCTATTCATAAATACCAAACTTCATGGTAATTCTCACAGGAAGAATATACATCAAATTAATTGTCACTTTTAATTTAGTTCTTTTGATATATCCTCAGCTACAAACATGACAGTGCTCTACTTTGCTCCTATCCATGTTTTAAATCAAATGTTTATAAGCTGATCTTACATCTAGGAAGAAGAGTATTTTCTCCTATGACATATTCTGAATTTAACACAATACAAACTGCAAACAGTACTTCAGCCATGTAAGTGCATTTAGTGCCTTACAGCCTTCCTAGAAACAGGAGTGCCAATTCCTAAGTTTTACACTCTAGGTATCAACAGTGAATATTAATGTGAATTCTTAATGAAGAAAGAAGTTTCTGATAAACCAGAAATACTTATGAAAGAATAAGTACAGTATGTACTTCATGGAAGTTTCAATAAGCTTAAATATTTTGTATTCAATATATCTGTTTCACAGTACTTTAACACCTTCTTGTCCAAGAAAAGTATATTGGAAAAAATTTGGACCAAAGAGATTAATATCCAGATGCTTTGTTAGTTAGAAACCAGCCATCCCATAGACAAGAACTCTTGAGTCTCTTAGGTTTTTATAGGACTTTAACCAGAAGTATTGAATTTTGTGTTGCACTTCCTACCAGAAACTAATAGTAATTGTAGTCTTTGGCTATTGCTGAAGAAATGTATGAGGAATACAAGATTACATAAGGTAAAATCAAGGATTCAAGCATAAGTGTCTGGTGTTACTTTTCATTTCTGATGTCTTGGAAAAAGTCTAAGTTTACCAAAACATTTCACACCACTCATAGGCCTACATGGACTACTGTATCATTTATAACATGCCTGCAGTTAAGACTACTTAGGACAAGAAAAGAGAGGTGTTGCTTTCCAAGGCATGGAAAACATCCACTTCTGATGTGCTTAAAGCATGTGCTTAAAGTTTTGGGTGTATTTTATAGGAATACACATTATAGTAAGGAACATGAAAGTTGACTCCAAGGCAATCTTTGTTTCAGACGATTTGAGTAAGAAGCTAAAGCCATTGGTTGAAGAAGAAAGAGAATTCATTTTAGATCTGAAGGAAAAGGAGTGCAAAGAACGAAACTTTGATTATGACGGAAGAATCAATGCGTGGGATCTTCATTATTATATGAACAAAACTGAAGAGCTGAAATACTCTATAGATCAAGAAAAATTGAAGGAATACTTCCCAATTGAGGCTGTTACAGAAGGCTTACTGAGTATTTACCAGAAGCTGCTGGGACTTGAATTTGATCAAGTAGAAAGTGCTCATGTTTGGCATGACAGTGTTGCTATTTATACAGTAAAGGATAAATCAACAGAAGAAATTCTAGGGCAGTTCTATTTGGATCTTTACCCCAGGTAATTATGACTCAGTGTCTTACTTAGGTGTTTAAAATGGAATTTGTCTTAGTGGGTTGCTGCTTATGTGGTTAAAATTGAATACATTTGGAAGTAAATATTTGTTCCCCTGGCAAGATATTTACTGTGTTCATTGAGTTGTTCTCTGAACTGTCTTCAGCTTTTTTAAGTGTTTTTTTTTAAGTACTACCATATTTCTTGCTTATATTCATTTTATTAAGCACTGCTATTTTGTTCATGTTTTTGGTAGTGCTGCTGTCTAGTCAGTTGTCCATAATTTTTTGCATCTATGAACTTTTCTCCTTCCTAAGTTAACTTTGAGTTTTAATTTTCATTTCAGCTGAACTGTTACTCCAGCCTGCATAGATCAATTATATTTCTGTCTGCCAAGTGTTCCTAGTTTCTCCCAGTTCCTCTTTACACTTTATATGTATTTTGTACCCTGTTGTCCTGACTGCTAAATAAAATATCAAATAGATCAGTACCAAGAATAGATTCCTGTTGAGCCCACATTCAGATTTACTTTCATATTGATCTCTGTAGCTCTCAAACTCTCTTTGTAGCTATTTACAGGATCATCTGTATTTTGTCAAAGATTGGGAGACCAAACTGATTTGGCAGGATTTATTCTGACCTAGTCCTTTTTGGCTATTTGTCGCTGGTTTTTTGATCTCTTTGGTGGTAGGCTTTTTGAATTAGTATTTAGCATTTTATAAATTGGCTGATATTCTTTTTTAATGTAAATTGATTAAAGGTTTTCTGGCCTAAAAAAATTAGGTTACTCAATATAATAGTATATAAATTGTTATTTTTACAATAACATACCTATCTCTGTCACCTGTTCACCTGCTTCCCCTTTTTGCATATCATATGAATTGCTAAAGCTATTTGTTAGTAAGACTCCTCTGACTTAATTTGAGAAGTTAATGAGTAGTTTAGGGCAAAAATTTCAGAATAATTTTTCTTTAAACTCTTAGATCACAGTGAAGGTGCAGTGTACTGTATTCTTTTGTCTCCTGTAATAAAAGAAAAAATACTGCATCAGAAAACAGAACCTAATCCTTCATGTTGCAGTAGCAGCTTAAAACACAGCTGACATAAAAACTGTATGTACTTTCAGCTTTTCAGTAATAAAGAGATTCTTGTAAATGCTGCTGGGAATCTTAAACTGTTGTGATTTAAGTATGAGAGTAGAAAGGCTTTTTTTCCCCTTGCACTCATAACTTAGCAAGTCTTAGAAGTCATAGAAAGATGTAATTCTTTTGTGTAAAGCTCTTTGTAGAGACACTGATTTATTGTCCCTGTTCTCGAATAGGCTTCACCATTCTGGTGAGCAGGCCTGTGGTTTGAAGATAGTGTCTGATATATTTTCTTATACAGAGAGGGAAAGTATGGGCATGCAGCATGCTTTGGCCTACAACTCGGGTGTCTCCTCTCTGATGGCAGCAGATTGATGTCTGTGGCTGCTCTGGTAACCAACTTCACAAAACCAGCATCAGATCGTCCATCGTTGCTGCGACATGACGAAGTAAAGACTTACTTCCATGAATTTGGTCACGTAATGCATCACGTAATGCATCACATAATGTGCACAGGTTAGTGATGTTTCAACTCCAGTGTAAGACTTCTTTTTTTCTCCACTGTCTCAAAGCAAGGTGTTTTGGTGATTTCTAATTTTAGTTCAGTGCGTATGCAAGGTTCTGGTTATTTTTTAACACATCAGGTTGTTTTTTGTTCTAATTTTTATTTAAAATTGAAGCAATAAATATACCTTCTTATGAAAAACATTTTCATAGGAACATTTGCATCATGCAGGAACCTATTCACTCATCACAAGTACATGTGTAAGGTGTAAAAGATGCTCAGTCATGTCTTTGTTCAGAGGGCTTTTTATTTCTTCTAATTTCATACTAGGTCTGAGTCTTAAAACCAAAAAAGAATTTTGTACATAGAAGTGAAAATAATTTCTGAATCTAGATGACCTCCAGCATTTTTGCATTTACTACTGTTGAGAGCTAACACTCTTGACATCAAAAGCTTCAAACAGGTCTTGCATGAGCTGTTGTATTTTCTCCTGTCTGACAGGTTAGGTTTATCAGAGGGACCAGAAAGAACTGAAGGTAGTTTCAGATTTTCCATCAAGATTCCAATAAAGTTGTAAAATTGCCGTTTTCATTTTTACTTACATGTAAAATTGATTCTGCCAGATGATGAGTTTATTGTTAGCCTATTGAAAATTTTATAATTCAGAGAGAGATGAGTGTCAGTATTAATGTATCTAAAAATTCAGTTATCTACAAAT
Source organism: Climacteris rufus (assembly GCA_013398175.1). NCBI lineage: Eukaryota > Metazoa > Chordata > Aves > Passeriformes > Climacteridae > Climacteris > Climacteris rufus. The sequence goes on from VZRZ01001160.1 coordinate 14,461, forward strand.
CCAGATTTTGTGTAGCACTTCCTTCATCTTCTGTATAAACAAATACTAAATAATAAAAATCAAAGAAAAATGACCCACAGCAGATTTGAATTCTTGATCATGATCCTAGAGACTGGGACTGCAGAATAAAGAAACAATGTCACAGAAATCTGTGTATTAAGTCCAGAGTTAATAAGTAGCTAGACTTGCTTAGATAGTTTTGAATCATCTTAAAGATAAAAATATTGTTTTATCATCTTAACTCTGTGATAGGTGTTTCTGATATCAAAAACTGAGGAATGAGCCCTAGACAATATAGAAGGTGTTTCTATATGAAACACAGTCAACATTGGTATAAAATGCTACAAAACTGACTGCAACATTTTGGCAACCAATGAGAATGTGTCTGGGTGTTTTGGAGTCCCTTAGGGGCAGCTGAAGCCAAAAATTCCAACGCATATGTACTTCAGTTGCGATGGAATTGCACACAGGTCAGGGAGGCCTGCTTTCCAGTCATCTCTCAGACTGCTCTGGTGTTTTCTGTGTGCACCGCTACCATGCTTACTTCTGCTGTATTGTATGTAAATAGTGATTTGCATGTGTGCAAACTTTCTAGTCCCACATAAGAACATCCTGTCCTCTGGAGTTTGTGTGTACAAAGCAGTCTTTTGTTTCATATGATGATTTGTTTAAGCATGTTAAGGCTTGACATTTGAAGGCTATGCAAGGATGAGACTGAGAGGGAATTTGTCAGCTACTGGTAAAGTTCTAATACTCTGTGTAATATACCAGAAAAATGAGATATACTGTTGGAGAATGAGATCAGGGCAGGGAGGAGATCTATTTATGCTGTTCAGGAAGGAAAGCTCTTGAAGTAACTTGAACCAAATGTCTTGATGGTTTTTGTTAGTGTCGTATGCCTGTGTGTGGCTAATTGAGGATATCTGAAGGCCACTTGCATTCCTTTTGCCTTTTGCTCTAGCAACTTCTATTACGCTTTTTTCCCTGAAGAAAAGGTGCTTCCTAGCTTTTCTTCATAGCTGCTATTCAGCAAGGCCAGCCTGTTACAACTATGGATTTGAGCAGCCTGCAAGAATAAATGAAAGCAGAAGTTTTACTCCTTTTGCGTTGTTTTTCTGGGGACTTGAGAGGAAGAGACATACATTTGACACAGATAGGAGTTCAAGGTTATGTCCTGTGTTACACATGCTTTTTTTTGGTAACCCCAAGAAAGTAAGCCTGGGGAAATGGTGGAGTCAGCTTCCCTGGAAGCATTCAGAAAACATGTGGATATGGTACTCGAGGGCATGGGTTAACAGCTTAAAGGTGAACATGGTGGTGATGCTGGTTTGGTGGTTGTACGTGATAATCGTAAAAGTATTTTCTAAGCTTAATGATGCTGTGATGCTATAAGACCAAATAATTTTTGAGTATTTGAACAGCTGTCTTTCAGAAGTGCCTTCTTAGAAATATTTGGGTTTGAAATATATTTTAGTGAAGATTCTTAATTGTACAAACTTTTCTTCAAACTTAGTGTTGCAGGAGCTTCTTAACTGACATCTGAAAGGTTAGATTCTGCCAGAAATCTTGGTTTCTATTTTAATTTAATTCATTGGCTTTTTTCTCTAGACTGATTTTGCTAGATTTAGTGGAACTAATGTGGAAACAGACTTTGTAGAGGTACCTTCACAAATGTTTGAGAACTGGGTGTGGGAAAAAGAGTCGCTACAACAGATGTCAAGACATTATAAAGATGCGACCCATGTTGGGGACACTCTCCTTGAGAAACTTGCTGCCTCTAGACTTGCTAATACAGGTATCTCTCTCCATTTTCTCCCCACAGCGTGTGTATGAAAGCCTATCAGTTTAAAAACTGACGAATGTAACAAGCCTATTAAATTTCTTCTGTGTGTGCACTTATCACTGTCTGGGTTTATTTGCATGGGTACCCTCACTAACAGAACTGTTTGCAGGAACAGTAGCAGCTCTGCTTTTTCGAGCTACCTACGGGACTAAAATACCCTTCCTTTCCATGTAACATTTCACCTACCAGCTTTGTTCGTTTAAAATTGGTGGTGTTGTGTGGTGGAGGGAGGAGAGTGGTGTGTTGTGGTCTGGTGTGGTTTTTGTGGGTTTTTGGTTTTTATTTTATTTGTACTCCGGAGCAGGCATGGTGCATCAATACAGTACCACATTTTCTACATGTATCGTCTATGTTTGATTTGCATGCGACACTTGACAGATAGGGAAGTTATTTGCAAATTTACTGAACAGACATAACATATCCCAGACAGAACTGTTGTAGCCTTGCATTGTTCAAACAGCCTCTAAACTTCTAAATTCAGAACCTTAGTCCATGTTCTTTACTTTTCCAACAGATATACTGCCTTTCCAAACTAAGGTCCTAATTCTTGTCTCCTTCCACATCTGGTGCTACCTTAGATGTATCTCCAAACTAAGATTGTAGTCTCGTGTCATTATCTCTCATATGATTATTATTCTATCGCTCTCACTACCTCTGCTGTAATCAGAGCTTTCCATTTATGGTACAATTTATCATGAAGCTACCCCAGTTTATTTCATACTGCTTTCCTCTCCTGAAGAAGAAATCTTTGTCCCTGTGGCTTGGACAGACTCTAGCTGCATAAGCATTTTGTCTGAGTAAAGGTTCAAATCTTGTAGCATCTTTAAAAAGTTTACAGCAGCTGCAGTTCTTGGTGTTGTTTGAAGTGTCTTAGGGTAGATATATTGTGCAGGCCCTGGATGAAATGGTAGATGATTAATGACAACAGCCGAAAACATTTTAAATATTAAAATTTACTTTTAAAATATCTGCTTTATTTTAGTTATGATCTATGAGGAAAATAACATTTGAATAGATGGACCTTAGCTTGATAATTCCTTTATTAAAACAATGTCTCTCAACTCTGTAACTGGAGCAATTCAGATGGAAATGAGGTCATTCCAAAATGGTAATAATTTAGTGTGTGTGTGTTGAGATCTTTGAAGGAAAGATGCAAATGAAACTCTAGCTATTTTCATGCTGGTTAATTAAACGCTTTTGCCCAATTAGGTCTTCTAACCCTCCATCAGATTGTTTTGAGCAAAGTTGACCAGGCACTGCATACAAAGCTGTCTGTTGACCCAGCAGATGAATATGCTAAATACTGTATGGAGATTCTAGGAATTCCTGCCACCCCAGGTATGCAGTATGAAACTGTTACAACATGTCTGAATGGTTTAATTAAACATGTCTTTCTTTCCCAATAATGCTTGGCATACAAAAAACCAGAGTTGTTTATGGAATAATTTATTTTATGGAGCTGAAATAATTATTTTGAAACTTAGGATGATCTTAATGATCTCTTATGAAGGAAGATTAAGGTAAATACAAAACTTAGCTTTTTGCAGGATATATTTTAGAGTGACATGATGTGAATTCCCCTTTAGATGTTCTGTCACATCTGTGTTGGATGTACAAGTAGCCTAAAATGGGAAATAGAGTTTCCTTTGTAGTCAACAGGAACAATATTCAATACATTGAGGCATCCTCAGAACCTTTATGTTAAAAGTTTCAAAATAGTTGATATAAAATCTCAATTTATTGTTGAAGTAGTCTATACATCTAAAAATAACTGGATTTGATTTAAACAACTTGATGTTAATCTACTTTTCAAGGAACAAACATGCCGGCTACTTTTGGACATTTGGCAGGTGGTTATGATGGTCAGTACTATGGATACCCGTGGAGTGAATTGTTTTCCATGGATATCTTTTATAGCTGCTTTAAGCAAGAAGGAATAATGTATCCAAAGGTAGGTGATGAATACTTTTTAATAAACGCTTCTGTTGCACTTTGTCTCTGAAACCACATTTATTGCTATCATGATCCATAAACAAAATGTCTTGAGTATTTCTTCTGTACCTGTCAAATTCAGATAAACAACAACAAAAAGGTGTAGAAATGACTTTTAGAAAATCATGTTAAACCTTCCAAGAGCACTTGGATTTTAATAAAATTCTTACATCATCATGTATTTAATATTACAGCATTTCTAAGATATTGTGTTGCCTTGTCTAATGTCTTCCTCTCTAATTTTAGACTGAAGAAACATTCCTCCATTTGAAGAGCAGATGCATATTCATCTGCTGTGAAACCTGTATGATGGTGGTGCTCTGTTTCTGTTTACATTTCCAATACATTTTGTGTATATCAACTGTGTGGTTCTTTTATGTTGCCCATTTTTACTGTNAAACTGAATTTGAGTTTTCTCTGTCACAGCACAGCATGTTGTGAAAATTGTTTCATCTTCAATTTAACTCAAAGTCCCTTTTGAAATCCAAATCATGAAGACATTCTAGATTTACAGGGTCTGTTTTTCCTAGTGTAATTCTCCAGCCTCTTCTGCCTCCAGCAATAAAAAAGGATAGTTAGTGATGTGGTTAGTAGTCCTGCCAATTCTGGCAACATTTTTTAGAGGTTATAGTATTAGATTTCAGTTGAGGTGCTGCAGATGAGATAGATGAGTTCTATCATGGGAAGGACCTTTTCATTTTCCTGATCCTCTGAACTGTGTTCTTGATTCAGCCACCAGCATTAGTGTTCTTCCTTTCAGTACAAGTCTACAAGAGAAAAATAAAAGAAATAGTAGAGAATGCATTACTGTCCTTTTCCTCTCTGGAATTTGCCTTCTTTCATCCGGTTTCTTATCACAGCAACCAGAACTTCTAGAAACATCCATCCCTGTAGGGCATGAAGATAGTAAACAGGATTAGATCTTGATCTGGACAAAGAGAGGAGTCCAAAGAGCAGATGGGGTAAGGGCTGTGAAACTAAGGCAGTGGTTAGGCCAATAAAACCCTGAGCCGGGACTTTTCACCTCCCTGGGAGCCACAGAGCTTATCTGTTCATGCATAAATCAAGGAATGCGTGTATTCTCCTGATTTCCCCTGGTGCCAAGGGGGCACACAGGAAAGGGCCACAACATCCGTGGTTCAGACACGAGAGATAAGCTGGAATTTATGACTGACAGACAAATAGCATTTTACTTTCCACAAAAGACAGCTATAGCGTCCCCTTTCCAGAGGAATCCTCCATATGCTCTCTGAGTGTATGGAAATGTTTCTCTCCGGGATTTGCGAGACGTCGGATTCCTGTATTTTCTTCTCTCCTTGGAGTTGAGTGATAAAGGGAAAAGACCTGTACACCTTTCCTAATTGGTAAGTTACATCGGCTTCCTAATTCTACATTTCCTTGGCTAAGCTATAGTATAGGTACCTTTTACTGCGGACTGAAATTACTAGTAATTTTCTTTTGTGTTATTCCATGTAGTAATAGCCTGTTAGAGTCATAGTTTCATATGTGTTTTCCTGGGACTATTCAATAAAATGGTTAAATTGTAATAGGCCTGATCTCCATCAATAACGAACAAGGGGGGTAACGGAGGTTCTGGGGTGCGGGTCGCTCCGGTAGAATTAAAAATCCATTAGGTGCCCCTCACATTCGTAACAAACCCAAAAGAGGTTTTATGAAGAAAAGCAGCCAATTTCACATTTTAAGAAAAGTTACAAAGGGTTTGGAGGTCAAGATTGATCTTGAAGGGATAGGGATTCATGACAGGTACTTGTGAGAATAAGCATACCTGCTTATTTATTGGGAATCTTGTCACTCATAAGAAAGAGCAGCAGAGAAGAAATGTAAAGTTAAATTAATTAATAAAATAATGTCATGAAATGTTCTTCATATGGATCTTAAAAATGTTATTTCAGGAGGGATCAGACTTGCTGGTTTTTATAACTGTTGGCATTTGGGAAAGATGGTTAAGGTTGCTGGTGCCAAACTTGTGGGACTTTGTGTCAGTTTTTTGTTCTGACATGCCCACACCCCTCCAGTGTCATCACAGACCTTTTGTTCCATCAGTTTTACTCTTTAGTCTCAAAACTCTGTTTTGAGTGATTGTATAGTCAAAACCCTAAACTGTAGTTTGTCAAAATTGCTCTGCTACCTTTTCTTCTCCTGAAGGATGTCTTTTATTGTGATTTTTTGTGAGAATTTTTGTTTTCTCTGCCTGTGTATGGGAGGCTTTGAGAATAAAGTAATTATGGGATGTTTGTTGTGGCACAGCTGAAAGATGACTAGTGCCTCTTTTAATGTAAAGCCAGTAATCCAGGCTAAGAAGTGATGAAGGAAATTGATTATTTATATGTGTGTGTCACTTGCTCTCTAGCATATGTGCACACAAACACTTTGCGTGAGTGGTGATATAACTTCAGGAGTAGCTGTGGAAATGTTTTTCCTTCCATCTTCAATGCTATCTTCTCAAATTAGTTCTTTTCAACCCAAATAAGCATTCTATCTAAGTGTGATAGTGTCCCACAGGATGGGACAAACAATTTTTTACGAATACTAGATACCAATATGATTTTTCTAGTTACTTGTACTTCATTATATCTAGTTTTAGACTAGTCTTCAGAACAGCAGGAAAAGAAAATGGTGAAGGTATTATGACTAGGGCTTTAAGTAATTTGGCTTACTTCTTCCTGTTTGATTAAAACCTCTCCTCCTGTTTTGAGCAATAATTATACAATCTAATTTCAGAGGCTGGGTCTATAAAAATTCTTCAGCAAACAGTTAACTCTAACTTAATTGGTTCCCACAATCCTCAATTCTTGCTCATTGAAATAACCTGTGTTCTCTCTAGAACTGAGCAATATTCTGGCTCTGAAGGGACAACACTAAAGACTCAAGTCTACTCAAAAAATACTGTTAAACAATATATTAATTTGCTGCTGATGTTCAGGAAACTCACACAAATAGTGAAGTGTAAGCAATGCTTTAATGATTTTTTAAAATTTTAATTTTATTTAATTTTAGATTTCTCCATCTCTAATTCAGACAATGCAAATGGTAGTTCAATTAAATAATGGAAGTCTGTAACTTAAAAACACCTATGCTTGTTTTTACAGTACAGTTATGAGGAAGCAATGTGGTCCTGTTGAGTTGTGGGAGAAGTGTGTATGTGTATATACACTGACTTAAAGGAAGAACATTGTGTTCTTCAATATCAGAAGTATCTGGGACATCTGCATGCAAAATAACATTTTCTCATTTATAGTCATGTCTCAAAAGCCCAGAATTCTCCATATCATATGTTCCTTAAAATACAACTTCTTGTTGAAAAACTTCTTGTTACTTACTGTTTCCTCAGAATTTTCATTTTTTTTAAAGGAATCCATTCCTTCAGTAGCTATAATATTTCTTCCTGAAATTAAAATCTGAGTTAAGTCTCATTTACTTTTAGATACTTTAACAGGTGAGCTAGATGTGTTTGCATGTAATATATGTACTACTGTGCATATAATATGGGCATATGAGCCATGCCATTCCACAATGCTATAGCTATCTTACCTATGAAGTGTCATATGTTCCCCAAACAGAGACTAAAGAAAGAGAAATCAGTTACAGAAAGGATGTTTTTCCTGCCTGTCAGTCACAAGAATAATCTGTCACTGTAGATTTTGAGGAGGTTGTGGGTTTGTTAAGTTTTTTGGAATGTTTTCCAGATGAGTTGTCATTGTAGCTTCAAAACCACTGTAAAACCACAAGAAAAAGAATTTCTTTGATAATTGGTCAAATTTCTGCTCTCCTGAGTTCTTCTAGCAGATCTAAGTTATACTTGTGTTATATCTTGATTTGGTATTAGGAAAATCTGGAAGGAGGAAAGTTGTTTTATCATGAGTAGTTTTTAAAATATGCAACAAATATATAGGAAGAGGCAGTTGGCAAGATAAGAAGTACTAAGATTTTGCTTTACCTTCTACCAGGATGGGATGAAATACAGAAATCTCATTTTGAAGCCTGGAGGATCTTTGGATGGAATGGATATGCTACAAAATTTCTTGGAACGTAAACCAAGCCAGAGAGCTTTCCTATTGAGTAAGGGATTACATGTTCAGTGAAGTTATGATTGCTTTATAATGGTGTATAAGTATGGAATAAGCTGGAAATGTCAGTGTATTTTGCATTTTAACTGTGTATCACTAGGGAAACGGAGTCACTTTTTGATGATTTTTTAAATTTTATAAATAAAAATGTGACTTTAAAAATTTTTTTCAGAGGATTACAAAATTCAGCACATCAGGGAAAAAATTCTGAAATGTGCAGGAGCTGAGGAATTTGAATGATAATTTTTTTAGTTGTTATTAAATAATACTAATTAATAAGAATCAGTATGAGGAGTTAATGCCATGTTTGTTTTTTAATGGATGCGCTTCAATTATGTCTTGTGAATGAATTTTAAAACGAAAGGGGATAAAAAAGACACTACCAACAATAAAGTAAACAAATTCATTGTTATTCTCTCTTCTCTGTTGTATTGATGGCTCATCATTGTCTTTGATGGAGATGAAGCATTTTGTTGTTGTTTGAGTTCAGTCTAGCTACCTGACAAATGTCAAGACTGAGAACCTGCCCCAGATAACTTTACAGCAGAGATGTTTGTGTGATTCTTCCAGCCTTCATTTTGATGCATGTTAAAGACTTGTATCATTTAAATACTTACATAGTATAACTAAAAAAGAAAAAAATCTGTCAAAATCTATGACTTTATCTGTTTTTCTGCCACTTTTTCTTTCCTGTTGATAATAACAAATCAGTCTTTGTTTTCCAAATTATATCTACACTGGCATTGAAATCTTGTACTTGAGCAATTACTATGGTTTCAGTTGGTTTGTTGAGTATTTTGGGATACAAATAAGGAAGGAAGGAAATCAGATCTCCCTGGTGGGAATGTTAAAAGGCAATTGAAATTTTTCCGGTTCCTTTCTAGTGTGGCATAGAGAGGTGCTACAAAAAAGTCCAGTAGATTTAATTATTTTAGCTGTGGGTGTGTAAAAGTAAGTGAGGAATTATTCTGCAGTTTTTCTGCAAGATCAGAAAAAGTGATTCTTACAAGCCAACTCTTCATCCAAATAAAGCTGTTAATCCAAGTGCACTTTTCTTTTCTTAGATATCATATCTTACTGTGTTTTTCCTATTACAGCATGTATATGAACAACTTTTTAATTTTGTTTACTAGATAATATATTTTAGACATTTGAATCACAGCTGTAAACATGGTTTGTGTTTTTATTCTTTTGTCCAACATTGAAATAAAATGTGCCGGATCAACTCAAAAGACTTTCTTTTCTAAAAAAACTGGTATCTTTCACTTTAGGTCGAATCTGTCAATTTGTTTTAGGGGAAAAATCCTGACAATTTTGAGTGTTCTCAAAACTTCAGAGTGTTTCTCAAAGTGAGACACTACTACGTGCTTTTTTTCTTTTTTTCTTTTAAAGCATTTAAACTGGTGAATTAAAAATGAGTTTAATTAATTTCTGAAATGGAGTATCTGAAAGGACTTATCTTTGAACTGTGCCAGTTAGATGTGAGGAATCATAAATATTTGTAACCAAAACAGATTAACTCTGTAGTCTTACCAGACCACACAATTAAGTAAATTCTAACACTTATAATGGGTTACAATTGTAGGCCACAGTTCTGCTGTGTCATGAAAAGGCAATACATGAAAATCACATGTATAAGAACATCTTGAACAGTATTCAGCACAGCCAGAATGGAAGGCTGAGGGAATTCATGGGTACAAGATTATCCCAAAACCTATGAATTTTGCCTAGATTGATTTCCCTTACATTCTTTTGCTTACAGTATTTTGCTGTCTCTTCATATGTGTTTAAAATTCTTAAGATTCTGTCTTATCAACATGTTTTTTTCTTTCACACTGTAATGATAGCTCTGAAGAACTAACACTGTAAATAACATACTAAGTATACTTTCTCCAAATGAATCTGCAAATCTAACCAATGGAATCTTTATGAAGAAGCAAGATGCAGTTTTTATTTTATAGTTGGTAGGGAGATTTCCACATGAGGGAGACCTTTCTCTGCATAAATCAGCAGTCTTGGATCAAGGCAGATAACTGCAAGTACAGTAATTATAACAAAAATATGTGATGTTAAAAAGTCATGTGGTGATTTAAAAGCTAGATTTAGAACAGTACTGATGCTAATTATGACAATTTAATTTACTTTTTCATTTTCTTGCTCTCTACTGTGTGTGCTTGTGTGTTGTACAAAATACAGCAGCTAAGATACCGAAGTGCAGGCAGTCTGCTGTTACTTGCGTGTGTAAATGCCTATGTGATTGTACTGTTATGTTAGTATCAAATATCCCTGTGTGTAAGGATGATGAAACTAAACCATATTGTGACCACAAATGGAAGTGTTATGTTCTATATCTGTTCCAAAAGAATAGAATTTACTGTAATTTGTTTTCGTAGAAGCCAGTTCCTTCAGCCTGCATCAGGCAACAATTAGCTGTGGCTAGAACTACACTCAACACAGAAGACTAATGGGTATATTCTAAAGTGCTTATGAAAATCTGAATGTGGTTGTAGTGGTTTAGCCCCAGCCAATGACCAAGGCCCCACTAGTACTGCTCTTTTCCCCCTTCCAAATTGAACTGTGTTACTAAACCACCATAAGAAATGCTAGCAGAGGAGCAAAATCAGGCTGAGACAAGGTCAGTGCTTCTAAGTGATAAAGTGAATTTATTACAGAGTTAAAGGAGCAAGCAAAAACAAAGGAACATCTCCCAAACATTCTTCCTCTGACATCCTCCCATCCCCCCCCACAAAAAGATTCACAGCCCTCTCTCTTCTCCCAGATCGTAAGGGGAACCCGGGGAGGGGGTTTTTCTCTAATTAGTTTAGTCCTTAGATGCTCAGGTGTTTCCTCCTCTTAGCAATTATACCTGGAGGGGTCTCTCTCTCTCTCTCTCTCCTTTGGCACCAAGGCACGGTTTGCAGAAGTTGGCACGCAGCCCACCCGAAACTGCCGTCGCTGTTTCCTCCCAGATCAGGCTGGTCCACACTTAGGGTGGGGGTGACCCAAAGCTTCTTTACCT
>VZRZ01001160.1:25623-62641 GCA_013398175.1 Climacteris rufus
CAAGTTTGATTAAAGTTTCTCACACAGGCTTTGAAGATGTATCAGTTCCGATGATGCAGGAACCTCCTCCTCCATTGCTTCTCTTCTTTGGCAGACTGGCAGAGTTTGCTGGTTCTCATATCTAATGGTTCAGTTGTTCTTCTCTGTTGTTTGTTATACTCCCTCTCCTCTGCCTAATCTACTAACTACATGACTACAGGGTTACATGGCACGCGCATGCGTACTACAGAGATTGCTTCTTAAATTTACTGTCACAGAGGCATTTCTGTCCTTCCTAATTGGCCCAACTGTGGAAAACAGCACATCAATCTCCCAGGAGCCATCAGAGATAGGCCCTGACTGGACAGCTGTGGGAGCTTCTGGAAGCTCCTTACAGGAGCCATCTTTTGGCCCCTACCACACCCAAAAAGCTAGACCCTCCAAACTTCTCAAACCACCACAGTGCTAACATATCAAACTTGTCTGCTAAGTTTTGTATTGGCTTCATGGAGCCTTATGAATTAAATCAGGTTTGGATTAAATAAACTTTTCTTCCAACCAAAACTATTCTATGAAATTCATGTTCATATTTTTTATTGTAAATACCTGAACTTGAAATGGAAAATTAACCTGGAGAAAGAGAAAGTCCAGCCTATTCTACAGTTGCTAGACCCATACTTCCACTGAATAAAATTTTCAAAACTATGAAAGCCTGAGTTTATTTCAACCCAACTTTAAGTATTCACTGTAAAGAACAAAAAAGTAATTTGTAGTTTTTGGCTATAACAAACAGCTGCCTTTTAAAGGTAGTATTGTATCTTCTTAGAATTTCATTGTGTTTAGGATTATTTTCTTGTGTTAGAATTTCAAACTGGACTTTGGCTTCACAGCAAAAGCTTCAAATGAAAGGGAAAGGGTAAGATCAGAGACTGGGGAAAGAGTTCCTATTATCCACTGAGTAAGTGGATAATAGGCAATGACTTTCTGTTGGTTCACTGTAAAGTATAGAATGGTTTGAGCATGTGTCTGGGTCACAAGATATCTAGGTAATGGCCTCAGTAGCCCCTGCTGCCTAGTTGTCTGACAGGTCCAGCATGTAGACTCTTTCTGCATTGCCTGCAAGTCATGTGGTCAAACCTAAATGGTAAAAACAGTCTGAAGAAAAGGTCTAAACTTTGCTCTGTGAGATATGGTGGCTATGCTTCTCTCTGAAAAAATGAAACAATATCCAAATACCTTTGAACATAGTGCAACATAGTTGAGTTAAATGGAGCTTCCTTGGAGGGGCTTTTCAGAAGTGTAGAGCTGTTTGCATGGGGAGTGATTATTGATAGGGATTGGAGAGGCTAGATATCACCAGGTTATTTGGTATCCAAGTCAGAGGAAAAGGAAGGGAAGCAGTTAGGTGGAAGGATGAAGTTGGAGAAGGGTGTTTTGACAATAGTTGTGGAAGAGTTGAAGTGGATGTCAGAGGCAGATAGCAGGAAAAAGACTAACTTAATGCACAGTGATTTATGAAAGGCTTCTTAAATACTTTTCATTGTTTTATGAATTAGAAACAAGACATGCTTTTCTATGAATACATTTCTATTCTTATTTGCAGGCCAAAGAAGACTATGCAATGGCTTGTTGCTTGATAACTTCACTTCTTCCTGACATCTGGAGATTATTTTTTTGTTTCATCACTATTTCCTTCATTAATACATTTTAAATAATAGGTCTCAGAGTGGAAGGAAAGAAGTTTGGGGGGAAGTTCAGTTTGTGGGGCCTGTGCTGGAAATCCTGTATAGCTAATCATCATTGGCCTTTGTAAAAAGTGTAGATGATTCTAAAGACGCAGTCCCAAACAGCAGTCAATCTATTTTAGACCTCATTAGGATAGATAAAGACAAATTAAGTAAATGAATTGGAAGTAAGTGGTTGCTTAGAAACCAAGAATCGTGACCTATTTTTGTTCAGTATTGATTAACAGAGAATAGACAACCAATTCTTGCTTGCTCTATACTCCTGATGAATTGAAAAGTTACAAATATCAATGTTAAGAGAATCAAGAAGTGAAATTATTGGGGAAAAAAATTGTGAGTGAAGAGTGGTATGTCTCTGAAATTCAATTGGCCAAAATCCCACAATTTCACAACTTAAGAATCTTTGTGAACCATTCTGACTAAGAACCAGTGTTGTCACCAGTAAAAACAGCACTTAAAAATAAACAAAACAGAAGTGGGCAGTCAGGAGTAGGAAATAGTTATAAAATGAGAACTTGTAAAGTGTTAAAAATTATAAAGAAGGCTTTGACTGTCAAGAAAAAGAAAAATGGATGAAAGTATTACAGCAAATAATATGTATAGCCTAATGTATTAAGAACAAATAAATCCCACTGTGTTACAGGCACAGGGGACAGAAATTCTAATATGGCAAATGATAATGAAGACAATTTTTAATTCAGTTTCTCTTCTGCATTTACAAAGAAGCAATGTGATGTAATCATATCATATGAGAAAAACGGGGTACTTTCCAGTCTATTAAGTGAGGAGCATATTAAGCAATATCTACTAAGAATAATCATTTTGGCCTGAGTAGGGTTGGATAACTCGTACCCTACAAACAAAACAATAATTAGTGGTGAGGGACTTTTTCCCAGTGCTGTTAATTTTGGGATAACTGAGTGTATGCCATTGTACTGGAACAGTGCTAATGAGTTCTAGTGTTCAAAAATCAGGTAGGTGACTACTGGTCACACAGCATGAAATCCAACTTCAGCAAAGCTGTGGAAAGGCATAAATATGATTCTGTTGATGAAGAATTAAACATTGACTATAATTTATAGAGTGCAAGTGATTTTATGAAAAACAAGTTTTGTCAGACAAGCCTGATATAATAATTTATGGCTTCTACAAGCCTGTTGAAGGTGATTGTAGAGCAATTTATGTAAGGAATATTTGATTTAGTGCTGCATATTTTCATTTGAAGTAACACTATATGTTATCAATAGAGGATATGTAACTTTTGAGGGTACTTTTTGGCATAGAATTACCATTGAACAGGGTACAGTGGTCTAAGTGCTTCAGGCATCACACAGGACTGTAATATAAAATCACTGGTGATAGAATTTGTAAGCAATTAACTAGAAAAAGAAGTTGCAGGGAATTCCTTGGATTGTTTGAAAGCTTTTGGCATGCTGATGTACCATGGGCAAAGCAACATGTAGCATGCTTGTAGCAACTAAAAACGTAGGTTAAAACTACAGCTTGGAGGACTGTAGTCTGTAAATTCCAGATTTCTGAAAGTATCTAGAGGCTAGTTACAGTCACTTGTTCCATCTGAATTGTTAGAGGACTGTAGCCAGAAGTGGTTAGGCAACCCCCTGATGGATGAGCTCAGGAATACCACATAAGAGCATGTTACTGAGGCTATTTCTGTATACAATAGCAGTAAAATGAGCATAGCAATTGCACAGAATTTTGGTGTCCTGATTTTTAACTGGGGCTACTAAGGCTTGTTATTCCAAATAAACACAGGTGGTTCTTTATGTAAAATAAAGTGAAGCTGTGAAACTCCTTGCCAAGGATATCACAGAGGTGATAGGTTTATATGAATTCAAAATAAAACTCAGCAGATTCCAGTCTTAAAAGAGAAGCCAGCGGAGGTTATATAAATATATAAAATCCTTTTTTCCTTAGGAAAGACCTTATAAAGTTGGGGGTGGAAGTAAGAAGAATATCCAAGAATATAACGTATTGCAACCCTATTCACATTTCTTTTAGGCATCTGTTTTTAGCCACTGCTAGAGATAGGATACTGTATCAAATCAACCTGCTCTTTCATCCAGTGTGGAAACTGGAGAAAGAGCAGACAATGACTTATCATCTCTAGGTATTGCCATTACATATTAAAGACTCTTTAGTAGGAGAATATCAGCCAGAAGATGAGGCCAGTCTTTTCAGAGAAAACAACTGCATTTTTAACAGTGAGGAAGACTACCAACTTTCTGAGCAGTTTGTCCCAATAGTCAGTTCTTACTGTCTTCAAATCCGGACAAGTGGAAGCTCTTCTAGGAGACACAATTTCACTAGACACTATGTTTTAGATTTCATTCACAGCAACTGAGTGAAACAGAATGGCTTGTAATATACAAATCAGATGGTTTTCATGGGCCTTTTTCCTTTTAAAACTCTACAATTCCATAAACCATATCTTAGTAAAAACATTCGTTGCATATTTATGCAGGAAATAGGTGTAAAACTACTGAATGTAATTCAATGCCAAAGACTTCATGCCTTCTAAACCACTAATGGAAAATAAAAGCAACTAGAAAAAGTACTTTTAAATGAAGCAAACATTTCAACCTGTAATAGTTTTCTTTAACTGCATAATTGCGGGATTTAGAAAGTTTTGCAAGTAAACTGAGCAGACAGATGCTTTTCTACATGACAGAGGATAAACTCATTCTTTGATGAGTTCTTGTTGAAGAAAGCAGTATTTCTCTCTGTAGAAAGTAGAAACTCAGTAGTATTGGCAAGTTATTATTACCAGTAGGATTTTTGAGTAGCCCCAGTTAGTTTTTCTTCATTGTGTTTTCCCCTTTGAATTTCCAGGTTCCAGTTAGGTTAACTTAAGATGAATTCTTCTTTGCAGAGCTAATGTTTTCTGATTGGTATCACTGTCAGGCCTGAAACTTATGCTCTCCCTCTCCTTCACCTCTCCACTGAAGTGTTGCTGTCCTCAGGAACATTACATTGGCTGAGATGTATACTTTAAACTTGGGAGCAGTACTTGGTAAGGAACTGAGCAATTTGTATTTCTCCTTTTATTAAATTCTTCATTTGATAAGAACCAGTCATGGTTCAACATCCAAGATAAGTTGCTACCAAAATCTGGCAAAAGATCAGAACTCTAGTCAGAATTTTACAGCCACATCATGTATAAGATGTTACAAATATTGTTAATTAGAGAAGGTTTTTATGAGGGCTAGTTGATTCTATAAACATGAACGAGTTTTGACCTAAAACATTAATGAGAAATGTATCAAAGCACACATGTATTTTGAAAGGATGCACCACTAGGAATTAATTCTATTAACCTTGGTAAATTTTTTAAAGTGTGGGTTTGTATTTTAAGCTTAGTCAAGAAGTAAGACTTGCATCCTATCAAAAATTCAGAATTAAGACCCATAGAAATGATGGTGTTTAAATCACCTATCTGTAAAATATTAGTTAATATAGTGCAATTAAACTTCATAGCATTTTTCTCTTAGACTGAATTTATTTTTAATACAGAAACCCTCACATTCTCTGCTTTTAAGGAAAATCATCAGAAGTTGAAAGATGTTACAAATATGCTGTCTGTATACATATTCACAATATGAAAGTGGTTTTGCCCAGGTGTGTTTATGCCTTATCTATTTCTACAGGAACAGGGCCGTTCTCTTTCCCATCAAGCATGGTAAACCTGGACAAGCCCAGCCACAGGCCCCTCCACCATTTCTAATGGAACTTAGTGAGCAAGGAAAAGATTGAACAAGGATGAATCTGCATAAAGACAAAAACCACATCTGAAGGGCTCCTGACTTACTGCCAGATCAGCTTCTTTTCTTTCATTTTGTTTTCTCTGTGCACTTTGCTCTGCTGGAGGCATTCAGAAGTGCCCCTCAACCTGAAGAAGGAACTTCTAGTCTAGGATGGCTCTTAAGAACTTAATCCACACTTTTACCAAGGACTACTGTGGTTAAGTCTGAAATGGCTGGCTTTCCTCTCCCTCATATTCCTTAGGGATGACATTCTGTTAGCTTGACTTCTTATGAAAATTGCTTGAATCACAGATTGGTTTCATTTTAGCCCATCTGTTGTGCCATCAGCTGTCCAATGTGATAAGTTCTCTCAGTAGAGCTGTACCTAGAAACCTGTATGCCATGAAGACAAAAAGAGAAGAGGTCATCCTAAGCAGTCTATTTAGTCTGATTAGAAAGATTACATGATATCTGGGTTGGAATGCTGTGGATCAGTTTTTTTTAGGAGAAAACTTAAGGAGAGGCAAAACATAAATTTAGTGCACAGGGGTAACCTTGATATGGTGAAGAAATGGTATGTTAGAAAAGTGGTTGTTACCCCAAAGATGTGTGAAAACAAAAATCTGGTCCCCTCTTGAGAGGTGTGATCTGTGAAGAAAAAAAAGTGAACAACCAAACCCAACCTTCAGTCTTTACAGAAGACTAATGCTCATCACTGAGAAAACAGAGAGAACTGGATAATGAATTCCAAGACTTAACAAGGATCAGAGGAAATGGTGTTTTTGTTACAGGGAAAAATTTATCTGCATACAAGAGGAAAATCTAATCAGTTTAATCATGTAACTGTGTCTCATGGACTTACTCCTGGACAGGAGATACACTATGAAACCATTCACAGATTTCAAGGCAGAAAAGTCAGTCTTGAGTGGAAAATCCTACCTGGTTCTTCAGAAGTGTGTTTAAAACCTGAGCATTGTAAATTCTCAAATTCCAAGAATTGTCCAGGGTGGAGTGGAAAATCACATATTATATTCTAATAGGAAGAGTGAACTACAAGAGCATTGTCAGGGTGTGCAGAGGTGCGATTTGAATAGCAGAAGCTCAGCTTTAATTTAAATTGGCCAGAAATGTCAAAAACCACAAGCAAAGGTTCTTCAGGTACATAAACAACAAGCAGAAACAAGCGGAAAATACTGGCTAGCTGTTGAACAGGAGAGGTGAATCAGTCACCAACAGCTCTGAAAAGGTAGAGGTTCTCAACACTCTCTTCACCTCTGTGGTTATCAGCACTGCTGAGTCCCAGGTGTTAGGAACAAAACTCCAGGTTGATGCAAACACAGACCTACTGTCAGTGAAGGCAGAGTCAACATGTGAGCTGCTACTGGAGCTTGACCCCTATGACTCAATTAGTTCTGATAATATCCCCCTGAGGGTGTCAAGAGAGCTGGACCATGTCATCGTGAGACCACTCTCCATAATCTTTGAGAAATTGTCAAGCAAGCAGCTCCATCTGAGTGACCAGTGTGCTCCTGTTGCACAGAAAGACAACAGGATCCTGGGTGGCTCCAACAAGGGCTTCAGCAGCAGAGATGAAGAAGTCCTTATCCCACTCTACACACTGCTTGTCAGGCCACTCCTGGAATACTGTGTTCAGCTTTGGTCCCTGGTGTACCAAACAGAAGTGGACAGGCCAGGGAGGGTCCAGAGAAGGGCCACAAAGACAATCACAGGGCTGGGAAGCCTGATGTGAGGAATGGCTGAGGGAACTGGCTTTGTTCAACTTTGAGGGTCTGCAAGGCTTAGGGAAAACCTTATCCCTATTTTCCAGTATTTAAGGAGTGTCTACAGAAGAAGGTGGAGATTTACAAGGAATTGCAAGGGGAAGAGAACGGGTAATGGGTACAAGTTACTGCTGGAGACATTCCAACTGGACACAAGAGGAAAACTTTTCTCAGTGAGAACAACTGGCCATTGAAATATGTCCCCAGGGAGTGATGGATTCTGCAACTTCAACACTTTTGAGATCCAGCTGGACACAGTGCTACATCATCTTGTCTAGATCATGCTTTTGCAAAGAAATGTTGGATCAGATGATCCTTGATGTCCACTTCCAGTCTGGTACTCTGTGATTCTTCAGTGTGTTGAAATTAGAAGATAACTTGCAAGGATCGAAGACACAGGTTGTTTCTGCAGCAGGAGGGGTGCCATTTCTTCTTGGTTTTGAATAGGTGACAGAGTAGCTTTGTATTTTCAAATTTTTAAATTTTGACATTCCACACTCAAAGCAGAGACTACAACTGACTATCTAAAAAAAAAAAAAAAAGAGGAAAAGAGACTATTTAAGATGCTTTGAGTGCTTTCTGGGCTGCAGAAACCTCAGAGAGTAGAAATTCTACTTGCCTGATACACGTATTTTTTTAATTTGGGCTCAGTTCTCTAACTCAGGACATTGGAAAGCTGCACAGGTGTGATTCTTTGGGCCACTGTAGAATGTTTTCCAAATAAATCCCCAATGTGTCTGTTAGAGGAGCATTTGTTTAGTTATCGACAAAGTTCCTAAAATACAAAAAAAAAAAATTATTGAATCATTTTTATTAATGTTGCTGGCCCACATCTGTAACAAAAGCGATGCTTTGCTAGATTACTTCCTCATGATAACAAAGATGTTTTGGGTGCTGATATCACTTCCTGTACAATATTAATTAGAATAGAAAGTTGCATCAGAAGTATAAAGATACTGCTGACTTCATTAAAAACAAGGAACTTCCAGTTTGTGCAGAAGCACCATGTTAGGAAGATAGACTTTAACATAAAAATAAAAAATAAATTTAGGCATCGGCAGAGTTGGAAATTTCAGACGCAAAATTTTAGATACAAGAGAATAAATCTCTCAATCATTTGTGCTTCTGGATGTTTCACTAAGGATTTTATCCCAGAGCTTAGCAACTTACTGGTGTGATGTTACCTAATCTTGAGGCATTACATATTTTATATTGGCTTCTTGTCTTCTGATATGTGCTAGGTATCCTCAGAGGAGAAATTTTGGCTCAGGAATATTGCTCAGATTGTTATATTTCACAAATAATTATTTGTGAAATATTGCTGTATGTCATACAAATAAAAATCTACAAGATATCTTAGAAAATAAGATATGTAATTTTCTTTCATAAATTTAATGAAGAAGAATTACTTTAGTTTGAAAGGAAGTACAAGAGAATGTAATTTTCTTCTTGAATTTTTTTCTTTCTTCAATTAGATTTGGCTGTTGCACAGTTTTATCAATAATTGGATAATACCATGAGTTCAGGCTAGTGAGTTCTGACATGGGTCTGAAAGTGTTTGAAAACTTTCAATATGTGACTTGCAAATTGATACCTCATTGTAAGCAACAACACACCTTGGAATAACACATGATTTTTTGGTATGTCTTTAATACATACAAGATAATAATAACAACATTTCTTGCGCACTTTAATCAGGTGGCCATTAGAGAATGCAAGCCATGCTACACTGCAAATACAGGTTGAGCATGAAGGTTACAGGTTCTCCTCTGCTCTTTCCATAAGTGCTGGCCATGCCTTGTGCTCTGGTAGCAGGTTTGCCTCTGTAAACCCTCTTTACCTGTGTTGTGGCTTAAAATGTTTTATGTTTGCAAGTGCTTCTTTGCTGACAGAAAAGGAAGGAGTGAATCTAAATAACAACATGATTTTTCCCCAAGCACAAAGTATAGCTATTATATGTGTAACCTGTATTTATTAATAGCATTCTATAGCTACAATTTCACATATTAAAATACAGAGCCCACGGTTAGTTACTTTAAATTATTTAGTTATTTAAGCTGATTTTCAGGAAATGAGGAACTATTGAGTTCAATGAGAGCCTTTGCTGAAGGAGCTGAAGAATCATGCTATGGTAACCTGCCTAATATCTAAAAATTTTTTGTACTACTCTTACTGACCTTTTTTTGTCTAAAGCATTTTACAGCATGGATAACAAGGATAAGAATATCGCTCTCTACGTATAAAAAAAATGAGACCTAGAAAAGGTGAGTACTTTGGCAATTATTAAGTAGTCTTAGAGGTTTGAAAATGTAAGCATAGATGCCTATCTCCTTATGCTGTAGTTATTTTGGATTATATAATCTCCCTTTTGTTTAGAGAACTGATATTCAAGTGCTGCAAAGAATTCAATTTTTGGGGAAAAAAGGAATAATGTTCAGGCAGAAAAATAAAAGATCCTTGGAATAATTACAGGAGATTTGAATATGAGTAGGAAGAGATCAGCATAGTGATGATAAAACTTCCCTTCACTGGAAGAACTTTATAGCTGTAACTTTTCACCAGAAAACACAAATATGAATGCATTGTTTATTATATGTACAAAAACACAAAATTGAGGGTCAGGGTTTCATGTCTGCTATACAAAGAGGCATAGAAAGTACTAGAGTAATTTTCATATGGCAAAGGTGACAAGATTCAAGGTTATTTTTGCTGACCCATGCAATTTAAGTAATCAAAATGCACAAAAGGAATTGCTATGAAAATAATTATTTATTTTGCATGCTCTCTCAACACACACACCAACATGTATTCAAGTCTTCCCCTACTTTAGCAAATACTTTGATGATTAAAGATTAAAATTAAAATAAATTCTAAGTTTTGTAATTCATTACTTTTGGCACTGAATTTTCTTGTAACAAAGAAGATGATGAGCTGGGGTGAAGACAGTTGTGGCCCTTTATGCTGAGCATTTCAGTCAGTAATGCCATTAGTTTCACAGATCTTAGGTGCTGATACTGTTGTGGTCACCAGTGACTGACTAGATTGTCAGTCTTGGGGAAAAAAGAAAAAAGACCTTGACATGGGGAGAAATATTATCTGTTTAAAATATATTTCACAAGGACACAATCATTAACCTACACTAGGAAACAAAGGGCACAAAGTACAGTTTGGTCTTAATTATACATGTGCAATCCACTGAAACCCTAAAGGAAATAATGGGATACTATCTAGATAATCTTTTCTACAGCATAGATTTATGAGCAACAACTTACTGTAGCTCCCAGTCTACAGTTTGTGTCTTAGATTAAACATCTAGAAAAATTGTTCAGTCAGTTCCCTTGCAGATTTTTCCTTCTGCATTAATAACAGAGAGCTCCCTCGAACTTCCTGATTTGCTGCCAGGAAATTCACCACTGAGAGCACAAGAGGGACAAGCTGCACTTCCACAGTTCTGCTAGTTTATCTTGCTGTAGCCTGAGCAGGTTAACCACTGCTATTATAGTCTGCCCAACTTCAGCTCAGTGGTTGTGGCCTGAAGGGAACACTTGCATGGGATAAAATGGCTCATTTGCAGTTTAGCTTACCCTAAGCTGTGGGAGGTTCAAGCATTTCAGGGGTTTTCAGAGATTTTTGGCTATATATCTGCAGCAAGTTTTTACCGAACTGCGTGTTCTTAAAGGTATATAACGTGGGTAAGAGTAAGTGTATCTTCATGAGAACAGCTGAAAGGTCATTTCAAAACAAAATTTTTCTCTGATATTTTTCAGTCTTACTGATAGCATGGCTATCAAATGTTTTTAATTATTGAAATAATATGTATAATACTTTGGTTTATTTTCAGGGCCAGACAAAATAACTCAGTTGAAATTTTCCTCACCAAAATCAATCCGGGGAATATATTCAGCACGGAGAGCTTCAACTCAAACTGTTAGAGTTTGGCAAATTTAAAAGAAATTGCACCAGGTTATTATAATAAGAATTGTTGAGCAACCTAAACTGTAGGGAGGTCTACAAGCCCAAACTATAGTTTACCACATGTAGATAGCAACTTCTATGTATAAGGTGAGAGTTCATAAAAGTAAGTGAGAGTTTCTTGGAATGGTTTATCAGAGTTGGTACTGGTTAAAATGTTTTAATATTTTGAATTAGAGCTTTGGATTTCAATAGCATGATTTTTTCCCATCAACATTTATTTCATCAGATGTTTTTGTATAATTTATATTCTGGTCAGTCCTTAAGACTTTTCACTGAAATATTAGTGGAGAAAATTATTAATTTTTTTCATTGAGATGGTTACAGACATATTCCTTTCCATAAAAAACCCACAGATTTTATTACCGAGTGGTCATATCTATAGTTCTGTTTAATTCTAACATGCATAAAATGTTTTCAGATGGCTTTTTGATGGAAGTGAATCTTCAGCAGGGATTCACTGATACAGGTCTACCAAAAGCCCGTGGAATGTTGTTAAGGGTGCTGTCTGGTCAGCTTGCATTAACAGAATAAGTGAACTCTGAGATTCACAAAATATTTAAATGTCTGCTAAGGTAACTTTTTGGAGAACTTTAAAAAGAGAAAATATCTGTGTGTAAGGGATAGATTTATTTTAGCCGTCCTATTATTTAATCGATACGTGTTGTACTACCTCTGTGTTCTCATTTAGACCTGAAATCTCACATTGTGGGAAGAGTTGCCAGGGAAAAGCAAGGCAGTTATTTCAAACAATGGTATGTTCAAAGATTGCCATCAAAGCCAGAATTGTGAATTACTGGTGAGAACAACTGACAAGGTTTCTGATGCAAGTGAAATGGGCTAGATATCCATGTGACTGCTTCTCTGTGTCTAACACCTACAGGTGTGGAGAAAAGGATGTCAGGCTGACATGCAAATGTAGATATCACAGACTAAGAAAGGAGCAAAGGGCAGGAGAGCAACTTGCCAAATCACAACAACATGTATGTGTTTCATTTGAAGATGTGTTGAAACTAAAAGCAGGATGACACTGGTGTGGGTAGTAATTGTAGGAGTAAACAAGAAGGTGACTGTAATCTTCAGCTTCAATGTTAATTCTTCCTTGATAATGAAATTTGAGCTCATGATATTTGAACTTTTGAAAGTGGGAACACAAAGAGACATCACTGAGAGTATGAACTAGAGTAAATGAGGTATTGGTAAGAAAACTGTGTGTTTATAAACAAGATGTAACTAACAGATTGAAGTTAAGAATATTTGTTGCTGTGGGACGATAGAGGAAAAGAATACAACTTGATTGAAACACCTGTTTTGTTTCCAGGTGTATAGTAAGATCTTTAGTCTTATTTATCCTGGTGTCATGTAATACATGAGTAACCTTTCCCCAGTTGTTCCAGGGGCATTGAACCATAACAGCTCTGGGCTGTCCAGTGTGATTAAAGAAAGATAGAAATAGTTCTGTTCCTGCTGCCAAAAATCTTACTGAGATTTATTGATGGAGTTTGTGCTGCCAAGAATGCCATGCCAAGTGCTCTGCTGGAAGAAAGCAAGTAGCCTCACTTGAGTTGTTTCATAGAATGGTTTCCCAGAATGGTCACAACAAATAAAAAATAAATTAATTCTGAAATCTGACTTGTTCTTTTCTGAACTCCCTTAGTAAGTTTGTACCTCTTTTACATATTTGTCTGTTAGATGCATATTTTTAATTTCTTCTGCAGTTCTTCCTATTTCATAGGATAGTTATACTGTTAATTAAAGCGAAGTAAGGTCTTCATATAGTTTACTTGTGGATGTAATTGCGAATTTTTAAGTACACTTTTATTTATAGAGCAAGCTCCATTACTTAGTTGTCTTAGAAGATCTATAGTTCAATGGTATGTTTTCAAAAATCAGATTTTGCTTAGCCTATCATTTGTGACTGTGTTTTAGTACCACCAATATAGTTGTTATATAGATTATTTATTTCAGACAGAGACCCTAAAATTAGGAATAGTTACACTTCTGTATTGCCATTGCTTTAGTTATTTCAAAAGTATCACTGAAACTATGATTCTACCATGCTTGAGAAGTATGGAGATGTTAATAAGCAGCAATTATGAAAGAGTGCTATTAGCTGCTCACAATATAAATATTTCTTCATGATGCTGACATGTGAGTGCCTGTAAAAGATGAGTGCTCCACTCTTGTTTTTCAGCATGCAGACATAAAGATTTCCCAGATATATCTGAAGAGCCAGCTCACTTTTTCAGTGTAAGCAATAGTAATAACCTGCCAGTCTGTCATGCTATGTGCATGTATTTGTGCTGTGACTTGAGAAATTACTCTTGCAGTTTTTCCTGTTGGTTTGGCTGAACTGAACAAAGCTTTGTTGGGAGTGAGGCAGGATAGCAGGTGCCAGAGGCTGGGATGGGATCCTGCTCCCATTTTGGTCAGTAAGAATTTTACTAGAGAAACTGAGGCTAGATAAGGCCTTTCATGTGAAAAGTTCAGTCCTAGTAAGTAGCTCCTTATCCTATAGTTAAGAAAGCAGCTCATAAAGATGCTGCATATTGGAAGTTATGTATAAATATAGGCTTTAATAATATGCAAGCCAGACATGCAAATCTGGACTTTTTTCCAAATCTGCATGAGAATATTTTAATCTGTGAGCTCAGACTTCCTATGCCTCAGACATCTCTATTGCAAGTGTAACTTCACAAGAAGATAGAAACCTGATAGATAGTCCTGAACAGGATGCAATGCAATTGCTACTGCACTTTCCAGTGTGCTAAATGACGTTTAATGGCAATTTGGGCAGTCCTGCAGCACTGTGCCAGGTAGATGGTCCTGACACAGGCGCAGATCCCATAGGGAAAAGAAGAAAGGGGGGGGTCATGTGATTGAAGACTATATTGTAAAGCACAGTCACCAGTGGGTGTAATTATGGTTGAAAGTAATTATGCACCTCCTAACCTTATGTACCTTAATTATGGCACCTCCTAACTCCTTGCATGCTTGCCTTGACACTGTCTGGTGTAATTGTGCTGGCCTATGAAACATGTCATGGTAGTATCAGCTGTGACCCTCATACAGCTAAAGACAGTTACTTGGTTAATGCAAGCATCAGTGGGTTCTCTCTATGTATTTAACTTTTTTAATCTAGTTAGTGAAGGTGAAGAAATTTGGCAGTAGACTGTGAACAAAGCAAACCTGTTACTGAGGGCTTTGGCTCTCTTGTTTATCTGGGGAGTGAGAGCTATTTGGGAGGGCTCTGGGTAGCAGCTGAGGAGCTTCCAGGAATCTTGGAAGCTTCTTAGAGTGTCTGGAGCAGACAGCATTATTTTGGAAATTGTCCAAGCTGTGTGTTGAAGCAAAACACAGAGCTTAGCAGCCACAGCACCTCCTGACAGAGTCATGTGGCATGACAGTTCCCTCCACATGGGTGATCTTCACCACTCTTGCCCCTACCTACCTCTCTTTGCGGTAAAAAGCCTCAGTCTTCTCTGAAAGGAGCCATGATAAAATGTGCGTCTTTCACATGCACAAATGTCTCAAGAGTGCTCTATTGTAAGGAAGCTGTCCAGCCAGTTAGGTCTATGTAGTCATGGGGAAAGCAGAGAAGTGTTCCACCCACAGCAATGTTTAGCTCTTAATGGAAGAACTTGGCCTAACTTCACACTCATTTGAAAGCATTTAACAGCGGTAGGCTGGCAGACCGACTATGACAAATGCATCTGGACGATAGAATCTTTTGTCTCAATAGTATTTTGTTGAAGAATAACAGTGACTTTGGATCTCAGTGTCTTTACAAAAAACTCCTGCGCTGAATAAGTGGGAGAAAATTACTTGACATCTTAAAGGGCCCCGAGAATGCAGATGCATGAGAAACAGCTGTACAACCACACATACCTTAAAGCAACACACTTCCCCCTCCGCCCCACAGCCCCCTATATTTAGCTTACAAAGTGAAAGTTCACTGTGCTCACTCACATCATTGTTGATGGGGTTGAGAGGCACAAAGACACCCTATTTGCTCTGCTGAGACTAGACTGTGTGATAATGCTTAAGTAACAAGACACTCCAAAGGGAACAGATTGGGGGGAATGAACGCACTGAGAACTAGGACTTGCACAAAAAACATCCCTAGGGACACAGCTTCGTTTCAGATGGTTCTGCCTGTAGCTTGGCTCTGCTGCCCAGCCCTGCCCAAAGGCAGCCTGAAAGAATAGTATGAAATGAACAGAGATAATTAGTACATTTTTCTTGTTTTAATTACGAATTTGTTTAGAGATTGTCAAGATCCACTAGTAAGCCAACAAATCTACAAAATTTTACTTACTATCTTGCCCTAACTTTCTTCAGAGCGTTCATCAGTTCCATCTGAAAGCACATCTTTTTCTGCTAAATAACCATAGCCAAAATCTTTCAGGCTCTATCCAGCCAAATGTTAATGTTGTTAGAAGCAGTGATAATTATGCAAGGAGTCACTTCACTGGTCACTGAAGGTGAGTTCTGTATTCAACCTGAATACAAGTAGGCTATTGTGGAAGAAGTGAAGAAGCATAAAATTGTACCAAATTCCAAAATTCCTTTCTGACCTTCCAAAGTTAAAAACATTGCTGGAAAAAATCTGAGAGACCTTTGAAGGCTTTTGCCACGTTGTAGAAACTGGTGCAGATCACAGTGCACCAACTGATGCACTCATTGCCTGGATGAAAGATTTGTGGATAGGGGCTGGGGAGTGCTGTTCTGACGAGCATTTCTTTGTATATTTCATTTAGACAGTTGCAGTGTAATAGGAAACACTGGTACTTAGATTTTCCATGAGTTTTATTCCTCTCTATGATCTCAAATTTTGTTCCTATAATGACTTCTTTCCCCTCCCCCTCTTCTGCAAACTTCATTGAGCCATCACTGGGAGCTTCTCTTCACGTTGGTGCCCTTTCTCTTGACTCTGAATTAATTAAGGATGAAACTGGAACGGTGACTCATAGGAAAGAAGCAGAGTTCCTTATTAGTAATAAGCAAAGACGGGCACAGGAACCCACTGCTTCCCAGCTCTGACAATGCCTTCCTTTCGTGTGTCATTCCCACATTGATCGTGTTACCTGATGCCTCTTTAGACACTAATTGTTGTATTGATGAGTCTGAATTGGATGGTTTCACTACTTGGGAGCTTTTGGGGAGGCAATCTCCAAAAAGGTGAAGGTGCTAATTATATTGGTAACCACTTTAAAGCTTTTATCCTATTTTTGCCAGTGTCCATTCCCATGGTAACAGGAGCAGGTACAGTAGCATTCAGCCGAGCAGCACTCAGAGATCTTGGCTGCATCAGCAGTGGCTGAAGTTGGAAAGACGCTGTACAAACTGTACATACAGATTTTCCAAGATTCCATAGATTTCTTTGCCACAGACCTGACTTAAAATACCAAAAAAAGCTATCTCAAAAGTTAGTTCGTTTCTTTATGAGCTGTATTGGCTTTTTAAAACTTTGATTTTACCCTTAGGTGAGCTGGCAGATCTTTTAGAGGCTGGTCTGCAGCCAGCCCTCCGGGGACATTCTGTCTGACTCAGCAACTATCCTTTTTCCTGCAGCCTCCTGGGCTGAGAACAACAGCTTTGCCACTTCCTGACTCTTGGGCCGAGTCTGTTAGGCAAATTTCGAGAAGGAAATTCCCACCAGTGCTTTGAGCGTGTCTGAAATTGTAAATGGACTGTATTTAGAATGGTTTATGTCACTGACTTAATAGTCAGTATGAAACTTACTTAGGCTGCCATCAGCTGCAGGAACTTCCTAGATGCTTAGGCTTTTAGCGTGTAATTGCATTATTTTCCTGAGTGTTGCAAATGCAAATTATTCACATTTTCTTCATGAAGCAGCACAGATTCCAGGTTGTGGTATTTGGCTATTCATTGTGCTCAACGAAGCCAAACATGACATTTCTGTACCCTAGAGTGAAAGTTCTGAAGTGATCTGAGTGGAGTTGTGAGCAACAGAAAAATCATAAGATATTCTGATTTTGCCTTGGTGAGCTTCAGAGCTCCACACCAGCTCCAACAAGAGCACTTCAACAGTGCTCTTCAACAACTCACTTCAACAGAGAGCGTTTGGCTTTACAGACAGGTTCTTCCACAGAGTGTTTTAAATTACATCATGATTCAATAAGGATCAAAAGATTCTGTAGTATAAATTCCTTTCTTGCAATTCTGGAAATACTAACAACCAGAATTTTTTTCCCCCTGTTATTAGCACTGATACATTTTAAAAGAAAACTCGTTGTTAGCTAATAGAGAGGGGCAGGGAGGGGAAGGGGAAAGGTTGTTTTTGAGAAAAAAGAGTTTTTGATGGCTAGCAAGCTTGGTGCGAGGGGAAGGAAAAAAATTGTTGATAATGACATTCATATAGTGCTGCTGTTATTTTACTGACAAGTGACCACAAGTAGTCCCTGTATTGGAGCACTGGACCTGGTGGTGCTGGGCTCACAGATGGACTCAATAAACCTTAGTGATTATGTGTTTTCCTTGAATCCTTCCACTTACACAAACGAACCATGTTAACTGATATCAGAGTTTGATAGAGTGTTTACACAAAGGCAAAAGTTTGAGACTTCTTGTGCCATCCTCTTGTACTCGTTTGGCTTGTGATAGTTTACTGATGTCCTCATATCTCGGGTTAAAGGCCCATCGTGTTGCTCCTGTGTTTTCTGTGTGGTTGCACATTAGCTACAAATTGTTGTGTCACGTGCAACATGACTGTCTGACAAATATTCCAGCCTCATAAGAGTTGGAATAAGGCAGAGGAGGTATCTCATTTGTCTCTGTGATAATGTTTACAGACAACTTCTGGGAAGAGAGGGATGGGAAAAGCCACTCTGTATAAATCTCCTCTGCCTCTGAGCAGACCAGCTACAGAGCCTGATGTCCCATCTCCCAGAAAACTCAGAGAGTTCTCTGCAGTTGGAAAACAAGCAGGCTAAATGAGAGCATATGATGTTGTTTTGCATCCTGGCAGAGAGATGGCTATCATGCAAATTTTCCTCATAGAGAAATTTAGCAGGTGAACCAGGGATAGCATACACATAAATGTCTGCAGAAAGAAATAGCAGAGTTAAGGATGTTTACTGTAATCGGTTTACACAGAAGTAACAATGATCTGAAACAATAACTGAAAGAAAAGCTGTTCTGAATATACAGTAAAATACTCTGCATGTCTTCAATTGTGTTCTGCAGACCAAGCAAACAACTGGCATCTGGATATGGGGAATCTAATACAGCAAGCCTGCAAACTGCTAGGTTGGAGAAAAGGACAGTTTATCTGGTTTGTCAGATATTTCAAATTTACCTGCTGAATATCTAATAATTTGACTGACTTCATTCTAAGTGCCTGGCTTTGAAAGCAGAACTCTTATGAAGCAGAACTAGAGGAGACAGAAGGGAAAAAGCAGGAGGAAGAGCAGAGGGAATTGTGTGAACAGCAAATACCGATGTGCTTTAGTGAAGAGGAAAAGCTGGAGGGGGTGGGAGAAGGTAGAACCTATGCCACTTGTACATGATTCAGTCTGGTACTTTGGAGAACCATTTCTATATATTGACACTCATGTTTAAGTCCACTTTGCAGAAACAAAATGATAAATTCCCTCTCTATTAGAGAGAGAATCTGGCTCCAGTCACGCTGCAGCTTGTATTCCACTGAAACGTGCTTCCCATGTTTGGATTTGCCTTCATTTGTACCTTCAGTAATGAGGCCCTTGAGCTGTGCTGTGCTGACAAAACCATTCACCTAGGCTGCTTCTGCCCTTGAATTTGTCCCCATATACTTTTATTTATTCCCTTCACACGTCCTTGGCTATGTGGCTTTTTGCACTTTTTAGAGGAAGCTGTGCAACCACCTGTTCTTATTGGCAGGCTACATTGGCAAAATGTTTCTCATAGGCCTGAGGCTGACTTAGAGGGAAGAAAACAGCAAAACACAAGCATATTGTGCCCTTCACCACCTCTAAGCAATGAAGCACAGCATCACAGGCTTTTGTAAGGCAGGTGGCATGCCAAAGTCCGTGAGGGGGCTGTGCCAACCCAGGGAGTTTTAAATGGCTAAAGACAACATGTATGACCACTTTAGCTGTTCTTCTGGTAAGCTATTACCATAGTGTTTAGATGTCACGAGTCTGCAAGAGTAGAAACTTATCCGGTTTATCAAGCTGAACTGCCTTTTAAATTGATTTATCTCTTCTTGTTCCCCTGCCAGGTGTAAGCAGTTTGTGGTTTGCCTGGGGCCTTCAGCAGCAAAGAGAGGAGCAGCACGGCAGCTCCGCTGCTGGCCAGCGCCTGCGGGGGTCTCGCTGCTGAGATCGGAAGGTTCAGCTGTTCGGGTGCCCGTGCTGCCGGTCACGCTCCGATGGTCACCGCCACCAGAGAGCCCTGCGGCCCGAGCTGGGTCACCCAGCTGCGGCTGTCAGCCACATTTCCTGCGGCGTTCGGCAGCTATCGACACACAGACAACAACAGTTCAGTGACTTTGACAGGTTCCTCCCACACCGCAGCACCTATGATTTGTATTACAATGGCGTACCAAGCGCTGCAAATACTAAATAAGGGAGGTTCCCTCTCCCGGGTTGTGTACTATCCAAAGCTGGAGGGATTGCTGCGCTCCTGCTACCCGCGGTCCGTGGCAGACCGGGATAGAGTTCAAAGCTTCTAAATCCTAGATTAGTGAATTAACAAGATTATCCTTTCACTCTGAAAACAAGATTGGAAGAGATTTTGATAACACCCAAAAACTAAGTCACATTAAATTGCCTGGAACTGTAAAACATTTCGATTTTATGCTTAAGAAAAAAAACAGAAACCCACAACTCTGGTGGTAAAGCGTAAAAGTGCCACCTTGATCATACAGATACAATAATGTCAGTTGCAAGGCTGTTTGAAAGTTATACTACTGACATGTCTTTTATTTTTAATAGCTCCCGTGACATTATGAATGCTTTCATAATGAAAATAACTTGTTCCATGAAAGAGCAGATGTCCTAGTACTTAAATACACACTGCTGCCATCCTGCTTAATGGCATTAGAAGCACCAGTTTGTCCCGGTCAACAGCTCTGCTGACATCCTAGATGCGACTGAGAGCCAGAACAGGTGGGTCTCCCATAAACAAGAGCTTTTATGGGCCAGTGTTTTCACAAAGTGCTGGGTGTATGCAGTTCCACAGAGCAACTTCCGGCACTGGGTGCTTAGGCTTCTCTCCACGTTTTTATTATAGACTCTTTCCTGACGTTTACAATAAGTCTGTATGAAGGATTGTGTTACACCCAAGCAGTATAGCTGTAGTCAGGCCAAAGTAATGAATTGTCTCAGGGAAAAGAAAAAGTCACAGCAAATCTTAAATTTAAAATTTATCTTTGGCACAGAAGTCCATAATCCAAAGGTGCCTTCAGCTGATCTCTCACAAAAATCCAACCACACACTTTCCCTAGCCTCTCTTGCAGCAGAGGTGGACCTCTTCTGTTCCTTCCTCTTCACCACTTTTTCTTACAGACCAATTCATTTCTTCCTTATGGTATTGCCACCTGCAGCTTCTGTGTTTTTCAGGGTCTGTTAACAGAGTGGCCCCTCTGTCACCAGGTTTTTGCAGGTGTAATAACATTGCAGCACATACAGCCTGTGCATGTCTGTGAGTGGTGTGAGGATGCTCACAGGTCAGGTTGGATGGGCCTTGAGCAACCTGATCCAGTGGGTGGCATCTCTGCCCACAGCAGGGGAGCTGGAACTAAATAATCTTTAAGATCCCTCCCAAACCAAGCTATTCTATTATACTATGATAGGGCCTGGCTTCTACTGTGGTCCTTCCCACACACTGTGGTCAAATCATGGCAGCACTTCAGTATGATGACAGAGCTGTCAGGGCACCCCAGACTGCTCTTCTCACCCCAGAACATGGTGGATGGTCACTGTTAGCATCACACAGCAGCGTGCCCTCCTGCTTGTCTGGTGTGCATGTGGGGGACTCATACACCCACCATGAAACTACTTGTGTACCCCCTGTGGAGGCAAAAGCAACTGTCCCCTGTCACACAGCTGGATGTGCACTCAGCATGTAGTGGGGGTTATGAAGGGTTTCATCATGTCAGCTTTAAATTCAGTACATACCAAGGAAGGAGCTTTGTCCATGTGTCCCTCCAGTGTCTCATTTAAAAGGCTCTGTTGTCCTGAGCTGGCCTCAGAGTGCTTCATCTCAGGTCCAGACACCAATTTCTGAGTACAATGGTGATTGTGCTGAGGACCTGACAGGCCTGCCTAGCATGACCTTGAGGAAAGAGGAGAGAAATCACCTAATTGTAGATGTGTTTGCTTGAAATTTGTGTGTTAAGAATATGAGCAGTGGAAAAACTGTCATTAACATGCTTGCAGAACTGGATCTGTGCTACCATCAGGATTTGTCACAATGGGAAAGAATATCCATGCTATCCAGTACAATTTAATAAAAATAATAAAAATAGCAATAACAATAATGATAGCAACAATAATACATCTCTAGCCCAATTCCATGGTACTTTATTGCTTTATCATTTAGCTTATTATTATGACCTGCATTTGCAGCAGGCCAGGGTAATGAGAGAAAGCAGAGCTGTACCAATGGCTAATGGCCATCCCGATGTTACCACATTCCCAAAGCAAAGAATGCCCACTTTCCCACTGAAATTCATTTTAAGTTGTTTTAGTTAACATTTTTATTACATTATTGCATTAATTTTTCCTGATGTTTATGATTTGTCTGTATGAAATCTGCTGTGGATTGAAATCGGAGATATGCAGTATCTAGGCTGCATTAGGAATGCCCATGCTCCGGGAAGGGATTTTAAAGATTTAGGAATCACCCTGCTGCCCTCAGCACATTGCTGCACACGTCGCAGGGTCTGGCTCCAGGAGAGCAGCTCCCGAACACCAGCCTTTCCCTCGGGCTGTTTCACGCCTCTGCCACTGCCTGTTGGCCAACAACAGGAGTAAATGTCACTTGTGTACTGTGCTGCAGCCCACGCGTTAGCCAGGGCCAAGGTGCGAACCTCAGCCTGGGTCAGAGGCAGGCAGCACAGGCCCGTCGCTTTCCTTGCCCTCCCTGCGAGGCTGCAGGCCCCGGCTGCGGCGGCACCGCCTCCGTCCTGCCGAGACCCTGCTCCCGCTCCATCCCAGGGCCACAGTTTGCCCAGGGTACCCACAGCTGTCTTCTTCCAGCCCTGGGGTCGAGAGGCTCCTCTTGCCACTACAGTGCTCTGTGTGTGAACTGTGCCTGCCCTGGAGGATTGGAAAAGTTCGGGTTTTTTTTCGCCGGCAGGTTTTTATTGTTTTGAAAACAGAATCTACAGAGAAAAGAGTATGCAGATTCTGCTACTGTACCCAAGTCTCCGTGTCAAATTTTGTAATGTAGCATATATACCTTTAAAGTCTTGCCTTATTTTGCTCATTATAGAATTATTTACGTGGAAAGGCTTTGATTCCGCATGACTGAATAAACTGTTGGCATGAAATTTTTTTCCTTGTTTTCCGAACTACTGTTATATGTGGTATTAACACTGAATCTAAAATTACTCTACATACTCATCTGAAAATTCTCTATTGTGTTTTGGCCTAAACACACCTTAATGTTGCCTTTTTCTACTTTCATTTCACTTGTTAAACTCTTTTGCCTGGAAAATGGCACACGAACACTGGGGAGAAACACCTAAGTTGTTTGAAAGATAAAAGTGGTTTGAAATGGAAGACTTTTAGAGGTGAACACATATGCCAGGACCAAACTTCAGTGGGAATTTAATAAGATACTATTTTTAACTATGAAATTAAAATGAGTCAATATGTGTTTCTGAAACTACTAGCACATGGATATACAGTCAAGTTTCCCAACAAAGGTTGTCTAGCAACTGAGGTTAACAAACAACAGAGTAGGATTATTACAAATAGGCAGAACCCTCAAAATGTATATTTACCAGATTGACTTTGACTTTTGCATGCTCTGCAGTAATTTAGGAAAACAATCAGTGGGCCTAAGAGTTCCATGAACTCAACAAAATCTTACAGCCACTTCAGTTCAGCCCATTTTAATTGAATGTTTAGACTGCTCTGTTTATTTGATTTGCTGTTTGCTTATTGAATACTCATTTTTAGTGCACCCTTCCATAAGGTCTTTTTATCCTCAAAAGCAACAGAATACACTAGTGACATGTGTAATATGGTTAGAACAGAGTTAATAATCCTGGGTGTTTAGCATTGTCTTTTGCTGGATCTCTGTGGCCTCTGCAAAAGTCTGCAACTTTTTCTTCGAGGCTAAGGCTCCATCATTGGTGGAGGTTATGGTGGAAACAATACAATCCCACTTAGCAGTTAATCAAGCAGAAGACTGGTTCAGGAAGAAGAACAATTATCAGTGTTCAAAGACAGAGGAGTAACAAAAGTAAGGGTGACCTATCTTAGTGCTGCAGTCTTTGAACTGAAGCCAGGAGTAGTAGAACATTGATATATATTTTTCCAGCAAATAAATATTAGAGTTGATTTGTAAGTGAGCTTTCAGTTTTCTAATGAACCTGAATGATCAAGAAAAATACTATTGTATCTCTTTTAAATCTACAATAATGCCACAGCATAAGAGTGATATTCCTTAAAGCATTTTCAAAAAAGTGACACATGGAATGACTACTATACAGGCATCAGATTTGGAACAGAACTGGGGCTGGTCATTGTAATCATAAAACCTGATTTCCTGTGTCCTAAACAGTTTTTTATAAATCAGCCAATATGTAAGATTACTTATAATTACAAAACAAACCCCACCAAACAAACAAACAAAAAACCCCACAAAACCGACTAACCAACCACAACAACAAAAAACCTTACTTGTTCTGCTTTCTTTCTTCAGCTGACCAAAAAGAGAATTTCGGTTCTTAACATATTACCTAAGTTGCATTAGCAAAGATGCTGTAAAACTGTGCTTTAGCCAGTGTGAAAGAATTATGTTTGAATTTCTTCAAATAAAACATTGCTTAAACGGTATATGCATCCTTAAAAATATTTTACTGGAGAAAGTAGCACTGGATCTTGGGTAAAAAAGATTAAAAACAAATGGAATGGAATTAAGTAATTAATTGCCTCTACTTCTTTTAGTATATCAATTAGCACCCCTGACTTTGAATGATTTGAGTGTTGCCTTGCAACTTAAAAATCCATTTTCACTAAGAAACCTAAACAAGTCTATATTTTTCAACACGTAACAGGGTTTAGAGATTATTATTCTTTATTGCTTAGATGCCTATTACTGTAATTCTTAATTTAGTTTGAGGTCTAAGTCAGCAGTAAATTCTCAGCACTAGCAGGTGCTGCTCAGAGTCTCAGGATTTTCAGAAGTACCATTTAAATGAGAAAACACAATATACCCTTTCTGAAACAAAATCTTAATGCTGGAAAATATAAGATAAAATAATGTAAAATTCATGTTGCATATATAGAACTTAATTATAGTTTAAGGCATATTGATTTTGAGTTTTCTGGTTGAAGGCTAATGCAATGTTCATAAGTGAATGTATGTTGCAACTGAAAACCTTTTTAATTGAGATTTTGGAAAATATGAGCATCTTCTAATGATTTTATGTTGGTCAGAGAACAGGCCACTCTATCACTTTTCCCAGAAGAAACTATCCCCATTGAACAGTTAGTTGTTTCTTAATGAATCTGCTATTTTTAGAATTTTTTTTTGAAAGCACTTTTAAGAGAAAGAAAAGTAGACTTACACTGAAAGCCTGTCTTTGATCTTTGTTCCAGTGTATTTATTAGAACTGGTAGCTTTTAAACTTCTGTCTTTGCCTCTCTTTCCTTGTGCTGTCAAACTGCTGCAGGGCACTAACAGTTTTCTACGCTCACTTGACATGTGTAAAACTGTCTTTCAGTTTTTGTCAAATAACAGCCTGTGCTGTTGATAAAAAGACTATTGACTTCGTATAACTGTGTCATTAGAAACGTTGTCTTTTTACTCAAACTAATTTTGTTTATTCTGTATAAACAGGTAGGAGCTCTGTCAGGTGTTTCTCTACTATGGGACATCCCATCTGGAAAATAATGGTATGTATTGTAGAAAATAAAAAGGGGACACATCTACTGTTAAAACAAGCTCTTTTATCACTGCTGTATTTACTTTATCCTTTTGTAACTGAAATCTGAAATCTATGCAGAAATATCTGGATGTGGGAAAGAGAAATAGTAGAGTATTTCTGTGAGTTATTACTCCCCAAACAGTATAAGAAATTAATTTTAAGTTAGGTTTCTGTTATGTAAATTGCCATCAACGGAAATGGGAAACTTGTAAGAAAACTGCAGACTGTTCCATGTAATTTTTAACTGCAGTGTGACTGGTCCACTCCTTTAATATTTTTATCAGCAAAATTTAACAAGTAGTTGAATGTAGGTGAATGTCAAATCATCTTTTCATAAAAGATGGATTTTATAATTATGTTGGCTATATGGCATCAACAGCTTTCTTCAAAAAGATATTATTCTTTAAAAATGGTTAGCTTCAATATATATGATAATGTTCCTTAAAAAAAAAAAAGACAAAAACCAACCAACCAAACAAACAAAAACCAACAAAAACCCCCAGTAATTGCACAGTAATTTTTGTTTAAAACACCTATTGAATAAATCTCTCTCTCTCTACATATCTATCTATAAAATATCTGCTCTGTTTAAAATTTATGTAATTTAGAAAGCAAAGATCACGTGAACTGAAACTCATCTTTTATTATGTAATAATCAGTGAAGCAAAATCAAAAAAGTGTACAAACATTCAGAATTACACATACATACATATAATCATGAAACATTTAGTATTTCAGTTATATAAAAGACAGCAAGTTACATAAAAAACCAGTTGTGTGCAATATGATTCATTTGGATGTCTCAACATTTTAAACACCCAACTAATTAATTTCAAGCATTAGAGAACAACTAAAATATATCCCAGTTTAATTCTTTAACCTGGGCACTAAGTGAATAGTTTATCTGAGTGTATTTTATTAAGTACAAGGAAAATATCATTAATTTAGATGGGTCATGTTTGCTGCGCAGTTGTGCTGCCACAGTGGATTTTCCTGCATCTGTGATGACAATTGTCAAGTGGGATAAATTAGCAGAGTCCTAGGGCCTCCATTGTAACTGTACTTTCTGTGAGTAACACATCCAGCTCATGGCAGAGGAAGTATTTAGGAATCTTATTTCCTCTAAAATAAATGGAATTAAATGCCAAAATATGTTTATTGGCTCTAGGTTCTAGCCTTTTATTAAAAAATTTCTAATTCATTTCAGTCTTTAATCCTCAAGTAGCTGTAAACAACCACAAGGCTCTGGTAGAGCTGTGTAAAGCTGAAAACAGAAAAGTACTGAAGTCTAATTTAAATTTTCTGCCAGAAGTTTCACAGACTTGACGTTAGGTATGGATTGATTTCATTAAGTGGAGTATGATATTTGCAAAGGTCTGCAGTTTTCTTTTTGGAATCGTGTGCTGGGCCAAAAGTGGGTGTTTTATTACCTCTCCATTTTTCTGTCCTCTCCTTACCATTCCCTCCTCTTTATCCTCTCCGTTTACTAATCTCCCTCTTCTTTATAGTCATTTTCACGCACAAACTTAATGACTTCTCCTTTTTCCCAATCATTTGCTTGTCTTTACCTCATTTTCCATCAGACCATCACTTCTGCTCTTCAATGAAATCCTAGGAGAAAAAAGCAAATTACCCTTAAAAGAGAGATGGATGACAAAGGAGTTGATGAAGGGGTGGTGTGACAATTGCCACTGCAGTAAGAAAACATGGACATGGCAGCTTTACGACTAACATGGTGTTCTCCCCAACTGCATTTCCCTGCTTATGCTGCCAAATGATTTTGCAGAGTGCTCATGTTTTCCCAGACATGTGACCACATTAATTTTGAAAATTAGTTCACCTACTTTCATTTAATTTTTCACCTTCTCTGTTCTGACAGAGCTTTGAAAAGACCACTGAATATCCTTCTGCTCTATTTGATAATATTTATTTTCATTTATATCCTTCATTTCTTCACAACTGTAGATTAACCTGAGAGTACGTACAAACTGCTCACATCCCTTTCATCTGTAGTCACCAACAGGCACTGCTTTCTAAGTATTATTCCCCATGTTTCTCAATGTCAGCAGTGTCTTCCTACACTGTAGCTTTCTTAGTCGAATCTTTACTTGTATTTCTTTCCTAATGGATCACTCCTACAGTTTTCAGAGTGCTGATTCTTCCTTTACAAGAAAACTAACATCTGCATTTCCAGAAGCCCGTGAGCATAGGCGGCACGACTGGAATTTGCCAGGACTTTTATCTACTTCACACACAAGAAAATAAAACAACTGTTGGGATGCCTGCATGATATTTGGATGTGGTAGAACTGCCCTTTTCTCCACTCACTCCACATTGGTCTGCTGGGACTGACTTCCCTCTTCCCAACGCAGCACTCTTCTTCACCTGAGACCAAAACACCTCTGTTTATCGCTCTGCTTTTCACCCTTCAGAGGCTGGTCATGCTCTGAATGACAGCTGAATTACTTCATTCAGCTCCAGGAAGGTCTTCAGTATTCAGTAGCAGCTAATCAGTCTCCTTTTTATTGTAGTCCCATAAATAGGAGAGAGAATGCACCACTGGCTCCAGGTGATTTCCCTCTTCATGCAATCATTATAGGAAGAAAGGATTAATAGGACTTCTCATATATGTAGTGGAACAGAAGCAGTCTGCTCTGCTCTGCAAGCATAGTCATTCCTTTCAATGTTGGAATAAAGGACAAGACAGCTATACAATAATAATTTTGACATCTTAAATTCAGTTTTAATTCCCCTAAGAAATGCTCGCCTTCTAGTGAAGCTTGGTTATACAAAATTTCAGTAGGTAACAGTAGCTCACACCTCTTGTTTTATTGGTGTGGGATGATGGCAGAGAACTGACACGTTTGCTGTAACACTGAGATTTTCAGGATGTTTCTAAGTTCAAGCAGTTGAGGAGGAGGGGAGGAAAGAGAAAATGTGTATGGTGGGGGAGGAGAGCAAGGGAAAGAAAGGAGTGTTTTCCACTGAATATCTGAGAGTGAGTAAACTTGCATCTGCTGAGACATCGTTATTTTTAACTAGCTCTTGAAACTTCTAGCATGGTCACTGCCAGGAATGTACAAATGAAGGCAACTGAGCTGAGCAGTTAGGGAAAGAAGAGATCTGCAGAGTGCAGCTGGTTGGTAGGAGCAGAGGAGTTTTAAATGCCCACAAACAACACTGCAAGTCATATTCCCTCACCTGAAACTACAAGGCTGTTACTTCTGCAAGTTTTAACATTCATGGCATATTAACCAGTCAAAACAGAGAGATTTGCTGGCTGTGGTTCCTTTCTCAGGATTGCCAGCATGAGTAGTCCATAAGACGGGCAAATTGAACACCTGTCCTGCTCCCCTTGGATGTATCCAGCCAAGACACTAGTCGGTCAGGCACTTAGGCAAAATGGCCCTGGCTTTTATGTGAGGGTGTTAACAAGAGCACGTGTCAGCCTCAGAGTCCTTACACTGGCATCAACTCTGCCTACAGCCAACTGCCTTCAGTACATCTTCCCTTGACAAAACCAGTTGGGCTTTTGTATGTATGCAGGTAAGAGGAGAAGTTTTATTCTCTGGAAGTGAATTATGATACATTAGTTGGCATAGCAATAGAGCAGCAGAACAAGTGTGGTGAGTTGCCTGTGGCAGACAAAGGTGGTAGTCCTGATTTCAGCAAGGTCTAAGCTCCTTCCACATTGCACTGTATGAGGAGTGTGTTTGTCATGAGGGTCTGTGTTTGATTTCTTCGGAACCAGAAGATGAAAAAGGCTTGCCATGCTGTTTTGTGTGCCTGCAATGTTGTAATGAGTAAGCAAGAGTTCAGGGGCAAGTAGGGCCTTTCCCACCTTCCTAATCACTCCGGCATATAGTCAGCTTTGGAAAGGCAGGAAGGCAGTAACTCAGTAAAACTTTATGCGTGCCTCATTTAAAAAACTTCAGATGGGTATGTAGGGTTCACCTTATCTCAACAGTGAGTACATACTAAAACTTTATCACATGGAATTAAGGTGTTTCAGTGTACATTGATTTAGTGTACTTTTCTGATTCAGTGTAAACAAGCCCTTAGGTCACAGATCTAGAGACAGGTGTAGCACTCTTATTTCTCTTAGTGGTATCAGTGAAGGCAATAAGCTTACTCATATGACAAATACCTCTGCATTTGAAAAAGCAGATGCTTATATTTTAAGTCTCTGTGACAGTAGCATGCCTGTTAAATTACCTGACTTTCTGGGACATCAGTTAGTTTTCCTAGATGTACGTGTGATTCACATAGCATTTGTGTCTATGTATTTTTATTGACATTTTTCTGTCTAAAAATGAAAGAGAAATTAAATTTATGCCATAGGCACTTTACACTGTGAGGGTGAATGATTATCACTTCAATATTTGTGCACATATTATACATTTACATTATATACATACACACACACACATACGCACACATGTACATGACACATTGATTTGTATACACATACATCTCATATCATATTTCAGATTTAGGCTTTTGTAGATCAATTATATGTGTGTATATATATACAGATATACAAAACTCTATTTGGTTTATGATTTATTAATGCATAAATACATGGCTGAACTGCAGGCAAAATATCTTACATAGTAAAAATAGATATGTGAAGGAAAATAACACAACCATACCCTGGTACATTGCCATTTCTTCAGAGTGTGCATAAGAAAATGTCTACATAAATCTAAAATGCTGAACAGCCTGACAAGAACAGTGCCATTTACATGTGAATATCTTAAAAAGCAGTTTATGAATATTCACATTTTAGAGGATTTGTTTCCCAGAGGTCTTTTGGTTGTGCAGTGGCTTAACTCAAGATGGTTTCTGTCAAAGATAAAGAAAGAACTTAAAACCAGAACAATTGTTTTTCCTATTTAATATGACGTGGATACACCTAAAATGGTGGTTTTCAGACAAAGGCGGCTGCTAGTCATAAAGAATTGTGGAAACCAGTAGGAGAGGGCAATCAAAGCTTGAATATATTTCAGAATGTGGCCCTCATACCAGTAATGGCAGCATGTTCATGAAGTACTCATATGAAGGTGTTTTAGAGAACTGTGCCACAAAACCTCACCCGACTTTGTCCACAGATTTCCTCTGCTAAATTAAGAATTTACTACCTTTCCTGTACATCACATTTTTAGACAACATGGCTGACAAAAACTGACGGTTCAAATTACCTTGTAAAGGAGTCCAGAAATCAACAAACTCTTTGGAAAATTAGCCAGCATGCAAGACACACTAGAAAGAAATGTCTCAGAGTTGCCCTGCAAGGAGCAGGCTTTGAGTTTGTATTAACCACTCAAATACCATCTATGAATCCAGTCATGCAAAATGGAAACACTCATTGACAATATGTTCCTGTCTATTGCATAATAGTCAATGCTGGTATACATACAAAAATTTGTTAGATAATTGCAGCATTTACGTAAACACTTCCTTGAAGATTTCTTCTTTCCCACAGATCTTTTTAAACAATAGTTCCACTATTAAACTCACAATCCAAAGCAGACTTCCCTTGTACTAACAAACACTCACTAGAACAAAACCTTGGTGGCACAGTAAAAGCAAAATTCATGAATACTGATGTAGTTAACATAACTGATATCAGTGCCCAAAAGAACCATTTATTTCCATGGGTTTTCTTCATACATTTTTAAAACTGTGATATGTTATACTAAGTACCACATATCCTCATGGGAACTGCATGCGTGAAACTAATCAACCATTATTCACTACAATGTACTGACACACATGACAGATCACAGACAAAACACAGCAAAGGGCAGGAGAATATTTATTTCATTAAGAAAGTAGTCCCTCTCTTGCACAGACCAGGGGCTAACAGGAGACCTACAAGTCATGTTTGAAAAATAATCCTGGGAAGTAAATTCTTAATGGTGGATAAACACTTTGGAGACAGTAGCGACATTACTTTTAAAGCTGATAGTGTTCTTGCTGATTCATCCCCTGTACATTCAGCTGTTTTCTCACCAGTGGTTTGATTAATTAAAATAATCTTAGTATACTAAAACCATTATATCGCACTTGTATTTAGTTTGGATTTTGATCTTTCTCAGTTTTCATTAATGATGTCAGTCAAGTCAAAACCTTTGTTTTCTCCATTTCTATCAGTTGATTCAATTAAAGGTATCAACTCTTACACAAGCCTTGTCTAATTTATATCACACAGTATCAAAATTTAGTGAAGATCTTTCTCACCTGAGCTGTGTGTCTGTTTAATCTGAACGTATGTTGTTTAATCACAACACTTAGAAATATGCTCACAGAAACATGTTGAGTTGATGTCGTGAGCTGTCATAATGCTCAGATGTAAACTGTGCTATGTTGCTAATACCATGGTTAGTCAGAATCTATGCATTTTCACCTTAATGTAACAAAGGAAAATATTTAAAATATTTAAAATATTTTATTTCTAGAAATAGAGATATTTACACCTCTAGACTAATGTGCACTTCTCAAAGTACTTGGTAAAGCCAAGCTCTCTGTTGATAGCTTTTGCTTGTTTGCAGGCACAGAAATGAGTTAATAGTCAACTTTTTCACTTTTGTGGCCTGGAAAGCCACTATTTCCTTCCTGATGTAGAATAACACTTGTACCTCTCATGTAAAGATGTATTAAAATGTCCTTTGGTGGAGGAAAACAGTAGGTGAAGCCTGTGAATTTAAACATTAAAAATTTATTGTTTGCATCTACCATGCCTTAGCACTTAGGACAGATATAACTGAAAAATTACCTATTTTAGATTTTAAAAAGCACTCTGAAACAATTCTTGTCAAAGGAAAACTAAAAATATCTATAATGGTTTTCAGTTATGCTAGTGATATTAGTGCAATTTTATATTTTTTGTTTGTTTAAAGGGGAAGGGATAAATACTTTTAAAAGGAGAACATTTTAGCACTTAGAACTACGTCATTTATATCTATTGTGTAGGGAGAAAATAGGGAAAAATAAGTAAAAAAGGAGAATGAAGACTTCATAAGCAAGAGAAATAGGGAAGACAAAATTATTCTTTTTTAATAGGACTTAATATTGAATTTCATATGTAATGAAAGTAATCAGCAGTTATTCTAACAGATTCTGAAAAAAGTAATTATTTTCCCCAAAATGAAATAATCATTTTTCATGAACCATATTTTGCAAATGGAGAACAATCAAAAGGGTTTTTTTTCAACTCTCCTAAAAATGTTCCATGGTATGTTTTCTACAAATCAAAATCTCTTTTTCTAAGGTCCAGTCTGTCAGTGTAACCAGCCTAGAGACAGGATAGTTCATCTCGCTGGACTGTTTGCATCTTCTTGCTTCAAAAGGATTTACCTTGTGACTCCAACCATGGTAGTCCATTAGAAATCCAATTTGAAATATCATTGAACCAACACTGAAGCCAAGAATTCAGGTATTTTTAGCGTTTATTTTTACATGGCTGACTTTATTCATAGAAAAAGACAAGGAAAAGGTAAAATATTTGTTAAGTGTGCATACACACAACAGTGCTGCTAAAGACTACTAAGAGATTTGTATTGTCAGCATTAGCACCTTCTAAGAAAAATTATTTGTCAAAATAGAGGTAAGCACTAAAATGTAAAATAAACGCAATTTATCCTACAATTAGAGAAATCTAGTTTTATTTAATGGTTATGTGATGATAAGTCCTATAGAGGTACTGTAACTGATTTTCTGTAGAAAAGCTATTCCACATCTGATTAGTAGTTGTACAGTATTATTTTAGGGTTTCTATTTGGACACAAATATCCTCAACAACATTAACAGTTACCCGTTTAGGATCCAAGAATTTGGCAAAGGCAGTTCAAAACTATAATAAGTGCATAGGCAAAATACTCAGCACATGGCTTACTTTA
The DNA here is from genome assembly GCA_013398175.1 of Climacteris rufus. Classification (NCBI taxonomy): domain Eukaryota; kingdom Metazoa; phylum Chordata; class Aves; order Passeriformes; family Climacteridae; genus Climacteris; species Climacteris rufus. The sequence continues at coordinate 58,873 of VZRZ01001160.1, forward strand.
GGCAACTTCACAGTTGGCTCTTTCTGCCCACTTCATGTTTAACTCTTCGTCTTAACCTTCTGAGCAAAGGATTTGTGGTTATGATCTACAGATGTTGGTGTCCTCACACAGGATGGCTTCATTTTCATTCCTTTCTGTTTGTTTTCACCAGCACAAGATTTATGTGGTGGTATCAGCTGTCAAAACACACCCGTAGGCTAAGAGGCTGCAGCATGGCTTAAAGTCAGTGTTAAGGAGACTGTCCAAGAGCAAAATAGTGCAAATCAGGCAAGAGTGAAGGTACCTTAACACCTCCTTTTTGTCTTTTCTCTTGCATGTGAAATGCTGTCCCAAGTGTTCCTCAGAATTCACCAGCTCTCCCAAGGTAACCAAGGAAGATAAATACAAACAAAAAGTCACAATAATATATTTTAAAATAACTCTAAAACATTCCTAACCATTTCTAGAACACAGCATATACAAAATATGTTGTGGTGTTACAAAGGTTTTCTATTGGTACTTGCATAATATTACAAAACTAAGTCACATTTACATTCATCACGCAATACATTTACATTCATCACTTTGATTTTACTATTTGAGTATATTTTTATACTCAAAATACTACAACATTTTTACTATTTTGTATATACAGAGAAAACTTATTTGTATGGTGTATTTAGCCAGTGTAAATTCAGGATTCTATCGAAGTTAGACTGAACAGAGGTTGTTTACTTAGCTTCTCTTTAAATATAATAGATAGGCATTAGGCATTTAGAAGTTATAGCAACACGCATCTAAGACTTAATTGCCATTGAAAGATACAAGTTTGGTGTTAATTTCACTAGCATAAATATGGTGTCATCCAGTTGTGAATTGCATAAATTCAAAAAGTGATACAGTAAAACATTTTGAAAGGACCATATGGAAATTTACATTAGGGAGTATTTAAAATAAACTCCAGTATATGCTTGCTAAAGAAAAGATTACTTATCGCCTCTTTGTGTCTTTCAGGTCGTTATTACTTCCACTAATTATTATTTAATATTTACATTGCAATCATGCCCAGCAGTCCCAATTCAAATCAATTTGAAATCCACCGTTCAAGTCACTACCTGAGCATTTAATAAGCAGAAGTGCTTACCCCAGAGGCCTTTCAATCTATTTCCTGGAAAAGTGGAAGCACGCAATCGTAATGAATGACAGTAGTGATAGGGAAAGGCAGCAATTAAACCCTGTTACTGAGAAAAAACTATGTATTAATTGTTCAGACCACTTAACTCTTGAAAGAGACAAACATACAAGTGACTGTTTCAGCAAATGTTCTTTGAATTTAACTGTATGTTGCTGCAGTATTTCCTAGCGTTCCTGTTCAAATATAAAAATAGAAATTAAAACAAAAGGAGTTTGGGCTTAACGGTCAGCATGAAATAGTGTATAAAAATTTGTTTAAACGTTCACTGGGACCAGATGCACGGTCTCACTTGAAAGACTCATTATTTAACTTTAGATTTTGTACTTTGTGCACTTAATCTGTAATTATTTGGTAACTGGGATACCAACTCTGGGATTTAATGTTGCTGGGGACTCTGCTGGAGCTGTAATCTAAATACTGTCTTGTTATTTATAGCACTTTTAGATCCCTGGGATAACTCCTGGTATTTTCTTAATTTGTATAGATAGTTGTATCTTGTCTGTGTAAAATGTCTTCAGGAGCTGTGTTCCAGCAAGCTGTGGTTTCAGCAGACTATAGCGAGACATTTATTTTGTTGGCTAAAACTGTAAGTGAAACAGTCTCACATTGCAACTAACGTTAACAACAATGGTAGATTCACCATCTCAGCAACAACTACTATAACTCTCCCACACTCTTCTATTACTCTGCTGCATTAATAAATGCATTGGGCAATTTGCAGTAAACATTGCCAAAGAATATCTTCACATTAAAAAAGTTATGATAATTCATGTATAAAGGTGCCTTGAAAAGTTCACGATGGAGGGCATCAGTTACAGAGAGCTATTCACATTAATTATGATAAGAATACCTTATTTGGTTTTGAACAGTAACGATCAATCATTTGCAAGAGTTTTTTTTTAAACAGTAATTTTATTATAGCACCAGTGTAGGGCACCAGTGTAGGGCACTGTGGTGAGAAATTCTAAATCTTTTGTCAGTGGGGGCAAAGTTCTCTTGCTTGGCCTCAGTCCAAAGCTGACTCATTTGAAGAAAACAGCTTTTCTGAACAAGAAGAAATAGAAGTGATTTCATATTTTGGGAAGCATCTATATATACATATATAATTGTCTTTTTTACAAACTCTGTTGACTATGTTTTACTTAGTTTAAATTTAGGCATACATGTATGTAGTTCCCCAAGCAGGGTGGTATGCTCTATAAAATTGGAGAAAAGTAAAGAAACGGTAAGTGAATATTTTTATCCTTGTAGAAATGCAGGCTTATTTTCTGTATCTGTTTACAAACCGGATACCTGAACATACAATTCCCACATACAGGCATCCAAGTTAAAATAAATAACAGTATTGTTAAACATAGTGGACTTTTATACAAATGTGATCAACTGTACGTTTTGTTGGTAAAGGTTAAATCTTCATGCAAAACCATATTAGTAACTGGATGAAGCAAACAATGATCCTGAACAGGAAATATCAATTGGAGTTACCTTCAGGGACTGGTGAGGGTGTAAAGGACTTTTCACATCTATTTGTATGCTAAAATCAGGGGCAGGTCAATACTAACATGACATATGATTTTTCCTTTGCTGTTCGATGGCTCTTATCACATGTCATTTTTTAGCACTTTGTCAATTTCTCAGTAAACAGATTATCGTAATAAAACACTATTCCATCTTAGTTGGTGGCGATCCCAGTAGAGTAGCCAGGGACTAAATGAGCGTGAAAACAAAACTACCTCTGTCCTTAGATGTGGTCTTTGCAGAGCACAATTAAGGAGCATAAGGTGAGCAGCATGTACAAATCCACCCCGCTGTCAGCTTTGTGTGCTGTGTTGTGGCTGAGCAGAACTCCAGGCTCCAGGACTGTTAAAATGGCATATTGCACACACAATAGGTTATCAAATACCCATTTCAAATAATCCAGGAAATCCAACAGAATCTCACTCTTTCTGTTTGGATCACAACTGTACTATTGCTATCCAAACTCAACCATGCCAAAGCCCTGTGACTTATGCACTGCGTGCTTTTCAAACATATATTCGTACATGACTCTGTCAGTCAACACGCTTTTTCAGTACCTTTGTATTGCACTGACAGTAATACTTGGAAGAGAAAGTACAGCAGTGTTCCAGGGTTTATGTGAAACAGTGTGACAATATGTGCAGCATTATTTTAATTGTTTTGTTTGCATCCAAGTTTAATGTAGCATACCCAAAAACCCAAGAGTGGGTGAAGGTTGTTAGTTTTTCCTTTGGGCGTGTTCGTTCCCCCAGACCGTGGTAACTCCAAGTCAGGCAGCACAAGGTGCGATGGAGCAAGGTGGGACGGCCACGAAGGAGCAGCGGCCAGCGCCTGACAGCGTGAGCCAGCGCCTCGGCGATCTGTACAGAGGGTGTGCAAACATTAAATTATGGAGCTGAGCTGCTAACGAGAAAACTTCTATTATTCAGGACTGAATTTGCCTGTGTGACTGACGCGCCCCCGTAGAAGACAAACTAGGACAGGCCCCACGCCGGGCAGCGGCGGCAGGAGCCATTTCGCGGCGGCGAGACACGGCCCCCACCCGGCGCTGCTCCCGCCTCCCCCGGGCGCGGGCCC